>VMRM01000041.1:2981527-2994102 GCA_010277075.1 Poeciliopsis retropinna
CATATAGTTTTGTTCATGCAACACAGAAAATTTTCAAACCAACAAATTATCTGCTTTCAGTATTTCTTGCTTTTCAAAGGTAATAAAGAAAATTTCAAGCTTTTGCTGAAAATTACAAAGTGTGCATTTTGACTTTTTCAGTGAGAAAAGCTTTTTTGTCTCATTAGTTTTGTGTTCATGCAAACAGAAAATTTTCAAACCAACAAATTATCTGCTTTCAGTATTTCTGTGCTGTTTCAAATAATAAAGAGAAATTTCAAGGTTTTGCAGAAAATTACAAAGTGGTGCATTTTGGACTTATTTCACTGAGAGAAAGCTTTTTGGTCTCATATATTTTGTGTTCATGCAACACAGAAAATTTTCAAACCAACAAATTAACTGCTTTCAGTATTTCTTGCTGTTTCAAAGGTAATAAAGAGAAATTTTCAAGGTTTTGCTGAAAATTACAAAGTGGTGCATTTTTGACTTATTTCACTGAGATAAAGCTTTTTGGTCTCATATAGTTTTTGTTCATGCAACACAGAAAATTTTCAAACCAACAAATTATACTGCTTTCAGTATTTCTGTGCTGTTTCAAAGGTAATAAAGTAGAAATTTCAAGCTTTTGCTGAAAATTACAAAGTGCTGCATTTTTGACTTATTTCAGTGAGATAAAGCTTTTCTGGTCTCATATAGTTTTGTGTTCATGCAACACAGAAAATTTTCAAACCAACAAATTATACTGCTTCTCAGTATTTCTGTGCTGTTTCAAAGGTAATAAAGCTGAAATTTCAAGGTTTTGCTGAAAATTACAAAGTGCTGCATTTTTGACTTATTTCACTGAGATAAAGCTTTTTTGGTCTTAGATAGTTTTGTGTTCAAATAACACAGAAATTGTTCAAACCACCAAAATATACTGCTTCTCAGTATTTCTATGCTGTTTCAAAGGTAATAAAGAGAAATTTCAAGGTTTTGCTGAAAATTACAAAGTGGTGCATTTTTGACTTATTTCACTGAGATAAAGCTTTTTTCGTCTTTGATAGTTTTGTGTTCAAAAAACACAGAAATTGTTCAAACCACCAAACCAAAATATACTGCTTCTCAGTATTTCTGTGTTGTTTCAAAGATTATAAAGCTGAAATTTCAAGGTTTTGCTGAAAATTACAAAGTAGTGCATTTTTGACTTATTTCACTGAGATAAAGCTTTTTTGGTCTCATATAGTTTTGTGTTCAAAAAACACAGAAATTGTTCAAACCAACAAAATATACTGCTTCTCAGTATTTCTATGCTGTTTCAAAGATTATAAAGCTGAAATTTCAAGGTTTTGCTGAAAATTACAAAGTGGTGCATTTTTGACTTATTTCACTGAGATAAAGCTTTTTTGGTCTTTGATAGTTCAAAAAACACAGAAATTGTTCAAACCACCAAAATATACTGCTTCTCAGTATTTCTATGCTGTTTCAAAGATTATAAAGCTGAAATTTCAAGGTTTTGCTGAAAATTACAAAGTGGTGCATTTTTGACTTATTTCACTGAGATAAAGCTTTTTGGTATAATATACTTTTCTGTTCATGCAACACAGAAAATTTTCAAACCAACAAATTATGCTGCTTGTCAGTATTTCTATGCTGTTTCAAAGGTAATAAAGCAGAAATTTCAAGCTTTTGCTGAAAATTACAAAGTGGTGCATTTTTAAATTATTTCAGTGAGATAGAGCTTTTTTGGTCTCATATAGTTTTCTGTTCATGCAACACAGAAAATTTTCAAACCAACAAATTATGCTGCTTGTCAGTATTTCTGTGCTGTTTCAAAGGTAATAAAGCAGAAATTTCAAGCTTTTGCTGAAAATTACAAAGTGATGCATTTTTGACTTATTTCAGTAAGTAAAGCGTTTTTGGTATAATATACTTTTCTGTTCATGCAACACAGAAAATTTTCAAACCAACAAATTATGCTGCTTGTCAGTATTTCTATGCTGTTTCAAAGGTAATAAAGCAGAAATGTCAAGCTTTTTCTGAAACTTACAAAGTGGTGCATTTTTGACTTATTTCAGTGAGATAAAGCGTTTTTGGTCTCAAATAGTTATGTGTTCATGAAATACAGAAAATTTTCAAACCAACAAATTATATGGTTCTCAGTATTTCTATGGTATTTCAAAGATCATAACGCTGAAATTTCAAGATTGTGCTGAAAATTACAAAGTGGTCCATTTTTGACGCCGATGATGATCGAAGTGTAACCCAGAGCAACATGGCAAGTGAGGTCCAAACCATACCCTGGATACCGTCAGAAATTAATCAGTGAAGACCAATGTGAGAAACAAATAATACAAATGGAGAAAATAAAGTCAAGTTCCTTTTGTTGATGTCACTGCCAGTGTTGAAGATGGCTCAAAGAACAGGTGTCACAACACTCCAGACATATATTTAAGCACTTGATCACCGATGATGTTCTCCAGGGCATTGCAGAATATTTTCCACTGGTTCAATGTCAACAAATGAATACGTTCACTATTCACTATCTGTCATAATCAATCATAATTAGTTTGTTGTCCTGGTTCGCTCTGAAGTCCATTCACTATCGTCCACTGTTCAATTCATTTCTATTCCTCACGAAGCAGTTTTCCATTTGCTCCAATACTCATACAGTGGTTTTCAAGCCAGCCATTGTTGAATGACATGAGTTCATGGGAACTCATGTGCGTTAATGGGAGGTGTTGCTCTTCTTGATATATTATCAGCCTTTCTGGAGTTCGGCTGCAGATGCCAAAGATGGTGCATGTAATATAGTGGCACGTTGTTACAGTAACCATCATCGATGCCTGAAACCACTACAGAACAGATTACCTGAAGCTACACATGAAAATTCTTTAGTTGGCACTTCTCCTACAAGCGCAGGGAAAGCCAAATTCAAGTTTGAATTTGGGACCACTTTCCTCTCCTGAAGCAACGTCACCGACACCCTGTAGAAGAACAAGCTACATTGTGCGTCTTGATGTGAAAAGAATGGCATTTATCATTGATCATTTTCCAACATTGGAAGCCCAAAAGAGATGCAAGCACATTCTTTATGATGATTAATAATAAATATTTCCATATATATTTATTATAAGATGAGAGGATTGTCATGGCAAAATAACAATAAGGTCACATCTGAACATTGCATTGAAAGAGATTTTTTTTTTCCACGACACGCAGGAATTAGACTTTGTTTATATTTCAAACCATCAAAACTACAGCTCTCATTTCTATGCTGTTTCAAAGTGGGTTTTTCTAGAGACGGAAACAGACCTGCTCTCATTTTTGTTGCTTAGACATAAAGATCTAAGCAATCTTAATATTGTGAGCACGTGTTTTAAAAAGACACAGGAGCATTCACACAGAACAGTTCTGGGACTTGAAATTGAGAAGAGAAACTTATATCTAATCGCACAACTCAATCTAAAATCAGAACAATTCATAACAATGAAAATAAAGGAAAAAAGTAACATATTACCAGATGAAACGAAATGTTAACTGAAACATAAAATGCATATGTAGAACAGGCAGAAAGGACAGGCATCTGTTTTTTTATGAAACTTAAACATTTCTATAATTTGCAAAGCTGTATCGGAAATCTAAGCTAGGATACTAGCCTAAAAATATCAATAATTACATTACTTAAAACAAAAGAAAAACATTACACATCATCTTCAACATCACTGGAGGACAAAAAATCCAAGTAATCAGAGTAAAAATAAACAATACAAATTGGAACAAGATGAAGGAGTGATCGCTGCCATCTTGTCTTGTCTTTCCTTTTCTTCCTCTCTCTGGAACTCTTTTAATATTTATTTACAGATGATTTGGTTTTTTTAGATGAGGGATTTCTCAAGAAACAATGTATTAGTAGAATGCTTCTTCTTACAAGAGTAACAAGACAGATTATGTTAGTAAACAAATTCCAATGTTATATTTTAACTCTTTGATTTAACGCAAAGTAAGCGTTATATTACGTAAATTACATCTTTTTTAACTACTGGTTATATCATGAAAACAAGACAAACACCGTTAATATTTTAACTTGAAACACAAAATAGTATGCACCAGAATATATTATTAGATGTAATATTTTCTTACTCGTTATGACTTTATCAGTTCTTATCCTGAGACAAGTCTGTTCAGCTCAGGATCAACATGAATTAAATTCAGTGTCTGTGGCTGGCTCCATCTCCTGTTGAAACTCAGAAGTGCAACAGAGTGGAGCTCAAGGTTTTTGTGCCGGCCATATTCAATTATATTTTCCGAATTTGCTGCGGAAAGTGGGTGTTTCTGGAGAAGGAAATAGACCTGCTCTATTCTGTCTCTAGAATAGAGCAGTTCTATCTAAAGTTATTGATGATTTTGGGCTACAAAAAAAATATGACGTAGGTCTAATTAAATGAATAATGAAATTATTTAAATTGGTTTAACTCATGGATTTGAAGGAAAACTCTGGTGACAGCTCTATTATCTATAATGCTCTAACTAACGCTGACTTGATGCTGTTTGTTTATGGCTCTGCATCATGTGATCCTGTTACTGTTTTTGTTATGTGACTTATTGCCATCTCGTTAACTCAATGACATTTTAAATATTTTATGATGAACTTCAGTGAACTGTTCCCTGCTAAGGGGAATACATTTTTTGATTCTTATTATTGACGTGTTTGGCAAGTGAATGGAAGCTCTCAGGGACAGGTCCTTCCGTCCACTTCTGTCTGTGATGATCCAATGTTGTTTTACTGTCAAAACCGGTCGAATACTCTTTCTCGAGTTTTCAGAAAGAGAAAGACGCATTGCCACACCATGTCGAGACGCCCCTCAATACGATCAAACCCGGTGATTGGATCGTGAAACATTGGACCTCCACACACTGGCAGGGATCATTTCCAGTGCTGCTCGTCACACCAGAGAGGGTGACGTGGATTCACGCCAACCACTATAAGAGAATCAAGACAACGCCCATCCTGGGGTCCACCAGTCGACAGAACATCAAACCGAGGAAGACGATGCACAACATCTGCATGAGGACGACTTACTTTCCTGCTGCTGATGTTAAGTGCTAGTAACCTCTGATACCGCAGACAGCCACGTTTCCATTCCTGGATCACCGAAACACCTTCATTATTATTGGTGTTAAGTGCTAGTAACCTCTGACTCCCAATGTTCAGGAAGAGGAAAGAGACGCAACCAGGGAATACGGAAGACACGGATATAACAACGAACATTGGTTGCTTTTGTACGTCACAAAGGCTCCCCAATCAAAGAACTATTGCTGGTCCACTGGCAAGTGGTCGAAGTGGGGAGTGAAGATTGAAATAAATATTAAAAGAGTTCCAGAGCGAGGAAGAAAAGGAAAGACAATCCTAGCTTAGATTTCCTATACTGCTAATCATTGTATAAAAACTTCCATTTTGTAAGCTGGCAGAGCTTAGTGAGCTGGGTTAGACTTGCATCCAGACCGGCTTGATTCTCTTATGAGCTCTCATAATTGTGCACAATGCATGAATAAACCTGATTGAGTGGTTCTACCTGAACAGTGCTTGGAAATTCCACGACACGCAGGAATTAGACTTTGTTTATATTTCAAACCATCAAAACTACAGCTCTCATTTCTATGCTGTTTCAAAGTGGGTTTTTCTAGAGACGGAAACAGACCTGCTCTCATTTTTGTTGCTTAGACATAAAGATCTAAGCAATCTTAATATTTTGAGCACGTGTTTTAGAAAGACGCAGGAGCATTCACAAAGAACAGTTCTGGGACTTGAAATTGAGAAGAGAAACTTATATCTAATCGCACAACTCAATCTAAAATCAGAACAATTCATAACAATGAAAATAAAGGAAAAAAGTAACATATTACCAGATGAAACAAAATGTTAAATGAAACATAAAATGCATATTTAGAACATGCAGAAAGGTCAGGCATCTGTTTTTTTGTTAAACATAAACATTTCTATAATTTGCAAAGCAGTATACAAAATCTAAGCTAGGACACTAGCCTAAAAATATCAATAATTACATTACTTAAAACAAAAACAAAAGATTACACATCATCTTCAACATCACTGGAGTACAAATAATCCAAGTAATCAGGATTTTATTCTGTAACGTGTTGCCATCTCTGTGTCTGAATGACTTTTGAACTATTTTATGATGGAATTCATTTAACTGTTCCCTGCTCAGTGGAATAAATCTTTTGATTGTTATTATTGACATGTTTAGCAAGTGAATGGAAGCTCTCAGGTACAGGTCCTTCCTTCCACTTCTGCCTGTGATGATGCACTTACTGTCAAAACCTGTCGAATACGCTTTTTCGAGTTTTTCAGACAGAGAAAGACACATTGCCACGTCCTGCCGAGACGCCACTCCATACCGTCAAAGCCAGAGATTGGATAGTGACACATTGGAACTCCACACGCAAATGAGACAAAGCATTTTTGGTCTTATATAGTTTTGTGTTATTGAAACACATGAATTTTTCAAACCACCAAAATATACTGCTTCTCAGTATTTCTATGCTGTTTCAAAGATTATGAAGCTGAAAGTTCAAGATTTTTGCTGAAAATTACAAAGTGGTGCATTTTTGACTTATTTCACTGAGATAAAGCGTTTTTGGTCTCAAATAGTTTTGTGTTCATGAAACACAGAAATTTTTCAAACCAACAAAATATACTCCTTCTCAGTATTTCTACGCTGTTTCAAAGATTATAAAGCTGAAATTTCAAGATTTTGCTGAAAATTACAAAGTGGTCCATTTTTGACGCTGATGATGATCGAAGTGTAACCCAGAGCAATATGGCAAGTGAGGTCCAAACCATTACCCTGGATACAGTCAGAAATTAATCAGTGAAGACCAATGTGAGAAACAAATAATACAAATGGAGAAAATAAAGTCAAGTTCCTTTCGTTGATTTCACTGCCAGTGCTGAAGATGGCTCAAAGAACAGGTGTCACAACACTCCAGACATATATTTAAGCACTTGATCACTGATGAAGTGCTCCAGGGCATTGCAGAATATTTTCCACTGGTTCAATGCCAACAAATGAATAGGTTCACTATTCACTACCTGTCATACTCAATCATAATTAGTTTGTTCTCCTGGATCGCTCTAAAGTCCATTCATCATCGTCCACTGTTCAATTCATTTCTATTCCTCACGAAGCAGTTTTCCATTTGCGACAAAACTCATACAGTGGTTTTCAAGCCAGCCATTGTTGAATGACATGAGTTCATGGGAACTCACAGGAGTTTATGGGAGGTGTTGCTCTTCTTGATATATTATCAGCCTTTCTGGAGTTCGGCTTTAGATACCAAAGCCGAACTCCAACTAAATTTCTCCAACTAAATCAAGACAAAACTGAAATATTAGTATTAGGACCAAAAGAGCACAGATTGAAAACAATCACCTACCTTCATTCAGTTGGTTTAAAATGCTCTGACAAAGCCAAGAATTTAGGGGTGATCATGGATCCTGACCTGAATTTCAATTATCACATCAAATCTATGATAAAAACATCATACTATCACCTCAAAAATATTGCTAAAATTAGACGACTCATGTCCGTACAGGATTGTGAGAAACTAGTTCATGCCTTTGTTTTTAGCAGACTAGATTATTGCAATGCCATTTTTACTGGATTATCTAAAAAAGCATTAAGACAGCTCCAGCTCCTACAGAATGCTGCTGCAAGAGTCCTTACTAATACAAAAAGAGATCAGCACATCAGTCCAGTTCTCAAATCTCTGCACTGGCTGCCTGTTGCTCAAAGAATTGATTTTAAAATTTCCTTAATAGTCTATAAAGCACTTCATAATAGAAATCCAAACTATATTTCCGGTCTTCTGAAACCCTACGTACCACTCAGACCATTAAGATCATCAGAATCAAACCTATTAACTATACCGAGAGTCAGAAGTAAACACGGAGAAGCAGCTTTTAGTTTTTATGCTCCAACACTATGAAATAAACTTCCTGCTTATTGTAAGTCTTCCCCTACCTTGAGTTTATTTAAAACAAGTTTAAAAACCTTCTAATTTGAAGTTGTCTATTCTTAATTTCTTAATCCGACTTATTTAAAAAAATACAATTTTTATGTTTACTTTGTCTGTTTTTTGTTTTTTTTTCTCTCTATCTTCTGACAGTATGTAGTCCTTATTTTTCTTGTACAAGCACTTTGAATTGTCTTTGGCTGAAAGGTGCTATATAAATAAAGTTGCCTTGCCTTGCCTTGCCAAAGATGGTGCATGTAAATATAGTGGCACGTTGTTAAAGTAACCATCATCAATGCTTGAAACCACTAAAGAACAGATTACCTGAAGCTACACAGAAAATGCTTTAGTTGGCACTTCTCCTACAAGCGCAGGAAAAGTCAAAATCAAGTTTGGTAGACAACTTTCCTCTCCTGAAGCAACTTCACCGGCACCCTGTAGAAGAACAAGCTGCATTGTGCCTCTTGATGTGAAAAGAATGGCATTGATCATTGATCATTTTCCAACATGGGAAGCCCAACAGAGATGCAAGCACTGTTCATTATGTTGATTAATAATAAATATTTCCATATTTATTTATTATCAGAAGAGGGGATTGTCATGGATTAATTACAATAAGGTCACATCTGAACGTTGCATTGAAAGAGCTTTTTTTTTCCACGGCACGCAGGAATTAGACTTCGTTTATATTTCAAACCATCAAAACTACAGCTCTTATTTCTATGCTGTTTCAAAGTGGGTGTTTCTGGAGACAGAAATAGACCTGCTCTCATTTTTGTTGCTTAGACATAAAGATCTAAGCAATCTTTATATTTTGAGCAAGCGTTTTAAAAAGGCACCAGAGCATTCACGAAGAACAGTTGTGGGACTTGAATTTGAGAATAGAAACTTACATCTAATCACACAACTCAATCTAAAATCAGAGCAATTCTAACAATGTAAATGTAGGAATAAAGTCAGATAATACCAGATGAAACAAAATGTTAAATGAAACATAAAATGCATATGTAGAACATGCAGAAAGGACAGGCATCTGTTTTTGTTGTGAAACATAAACATTTCTATAATTCGCAAAGCAGTATAGGAAATCTAAGCTAGGATACTAGCTTTAAAATATCACTAATTACATTACGTAATACAAAACAAACACATTACACATCATCTTCAACATCACTGGAGGACAAAAAATCCACGTTATCAGAGTAAAACTAGACAATACGAATTGATACAAGATGGAGGAGTGATCGCTGCCATCTTGTCTTGTCTTTCCTTTTCTTCCTCTCTCTGGAACTCTTTAAGGATGATTTGGTTATTTTAGATGAGGAATTTGTCAAGAAACAATGTATTAGTAGAATGCTGCTTGTTACAAGAGTGACAAGAAAGATTACGTTAGTAAACAAATACCAATGTTATATTTTAACTCTTTGATTTATTAGTAGTTATCGCTAAGTAATCGTTATATTAAGTAAATTATCTCTTTTTTAACTACTCGTTATATCATGAAAACAAGACAAACACTGTTAATATTTTAACTTGAAACACAAAATAGTATGCACCAGAATATATTATTAAATGTAATGTTTTTTTACTCTTCATGACTTTATCAGTTCTTATCCTGAGACAAGCCTGTCCAGCTCAGCATCAACATGAATTAAATTCAGTTTCTGTGGCTGGCTCCATCTCCTGTTGAAACTCAGAAGTGCAACAGAGTTGAGCTCAAGCTTTTTGTGCGGGCCATATTCAATTATATTTTCAGAATTTGCTGCGGGGCAATAAAAACTGGTAGTTTGGACACCCCTGCGCTATCTAAAGTTCTTGATTTTGGGCTACAAAAAAGAATATGAAGTAGGTCTACTTAAATGCATAATGAAATTATTTAAATTGGTTTGCTTTTGGATTTGAAGAAAAATTATGGTGACAGCTCCATTATCTATAATGCTCTAACTAACGCTGACTTGATGCTGTTTGTTTATGGCTCTGCATCATGTGATCCTGTTACTGTTTTTATTATGTGACTTATTGCCATCTCTGTGACTCAATGACTTTTTAACTATTTTATGATGGACTTCATTGAACTGTTCCCTGCTAAGGGGAAGACATTTTTTGATTCTTATTATTGACATGTTTTGCAAGTGAATGGAACCTCTCAGTTACAGGTCCTTCATTTCACTTCTGTCTGCGATGATACAATGTTGTCTTACTGTCAAGACCTGTCGTATACGCTTTGTTGGGTTTTTCAGACAGAGTAAGACACATTGCCACGTCATGCCGAGACGCCACTGCATACCATCGAACCCGGAGATTGGATAGTAAAACATTGGACCTCCACACGGAAATGAGATAAAGCAGTTTTGGTCTCATATAGTTTTGTGTTCATGCAACACAGAAAATTTTCAAACCAACAAATTATACTGCTTGTCAGTATTTCTATGCTGTTTCAAAGGTAATAAAGCAGAAATTTCAAGCTTTTGCTGAAAATTACAAAGTGGTGCATTTTTGACTTATTTCAGTGAGATAAAGCTTTTTTGGTCTCATATAGTTTTCTGTTCATGCAACACAGAAAATTTTCAAACCAACAAATTATACTGCTTGTCAGTATTTCTATGCTGTTTCAAAGGTAATAAAGCAGAAATTTCAAGCTTTTGCTGAAACTTACAAAGTGGTGCATTTTTGACTTATTTCAGTGAGATAAAGCGTTTTTGGTCTCAAATAGTTATGTGTTCATGAAATACAGAAAATTTTCAAACCAACAAATTATAGTGGTTCTCAGTATTTCTATGGTATTTCAAAGATCATAACGCTGAAATTTCAAGATTGTGCTGAAAATTACAAAGTGGTCCATTTTTGACGCCGATGATGATCGAAGTGTAACCCAGAGCAACATGGCAAGTGAGGTCCAAACCATTACCCTGGATACCGTCAGAAATTAATCAGTGAAGACCAATGTGAGAAACAAATAATACAAATGGAGAAAATAAAGTCAAGTTCCTTTTGTTGATGTCACTGCCAGTGTTGAAGATGGCTCAAAGAACAGGTGTCACAACACTCCAGACATATATTTAAGCACTTGATCACCGATGATGTTCTCCAGGGCATTGCAGAATATTTTCCACTGGTTCAATGTCAACAAATGAATACGTTCACTATTCACTATCTGTCATAATCAATCATAATTAGTTTGTTGTCCTGGTTCGCTCTGAAGTCCATTCACTATCGTCCACTGTTCAATTCATTTCTATTCCTCACGAAGCAGTTTTCCATTTGCTCCAATACTCATACAGTGGTTTTCAAGCCAGCCATTGTTGAATGACATGAGTTCATGGGAACTCATGTGCGTTAATGGGAGGTGTTGCTCTTCTTGATATATTATCAGCCTTTCTGGAGTTCGGCTGCAGATGCCAAAGATGGTGCATGTAATATAGTGGCACGTTGTTACAGTAACCATCATCGATGCCTGAACCACTACAGAACAGATTACCTGAAGCTACACATGAAAATTCTTTAGTTGGCACTTCTCCTACAAGCGCAGGGAAAGCCAAATTCAAGTTTGAATTTGGGACCACTTTCCTCTCCTGAAGCAACGTCACCGACACCCTGTAGAAGAACAAGCTACATTGTGCGTCTTGATGTGAAAAGAATGGCATTTATCATTGATCATTTTCCAACATTGGAAGCCCAAAAGAGATGCAAGCACTATTCTTTATGATGATTAATAATAAATATTTCCATATATATTTATTATAAGATGAGAGGATTGTCATGGCAAAATAACAATAAGGTCACATCTGAACATTGCATTGAAAGAGCTTTTTTTTTTCCACGGCACGCAGGAATTAGACTTCGTTTATATTTCAAACCATCAAAACTACAGCTCTTATTTCTATGCTGTTTCAAAGTGGGTGTTTCTAGAGACAGAAACAGACGTGCTCTCATTGTTGTTGTTTACACATAAAGATCTAAGCAATCTTAATATTTTGAGCACGTGTTTTAAAAAGACGCAGGAGCATTCACAAAGCACAGTTCTGGGACTTGAAATTGAGAAGAGAAACTTATATCTAATCACACAACTCAATCTAAAATCAGAACAATTCATAACAATGAAAATAAAGGAAAAAAGTAACATATTACCAAATGAAACAAAATGTTAAATGAAACATAAAATGCATATGTAGAAAGGACAGGCATCTGTTTTTTTGTGAAACATAAACATTTCTATAATTTGCAAAGCAGTTTAAGAAACCTAAGCTGGGATTCTAGGCTAAAAATATTAATAATTACATTACTTAAAACAAAAAAAAAACATTACACATCATCTTCAACATCACTGGAGGACAAAAAATCCAAGTTATCAGAGTAAAAACTAAACAATACAAATTGGTACAAGATGAAGGAGTGATCGCTGCCATCTTGTCTTGTCTTTCCTTTTCTTCCTCTCTCTGGAACTCTTTTAATATTTATTTACAGATGATTTGGTTTTTTTAGATGAGGGATTTCTCAAAAACAATGTATTAGTAGAATGCTTCTTCTTACAAGAGTAACAAGACAGATTATGTTAGTAAACAATTCCAATGTTATTTTAATTT
>VMRM01000042.1:0-47500 GCA_010277075.1 Poeciliopsis retropinna
TCCATATTTCTGTAAAAATCAGAAATGTGTTCTGCTAAATCCAAGAAGAAAACCTGCTAATTACTGGAAAAGACTTGAGTTGGAGGTTTAAGGTTTACCTTCTAGCAGGAAGCAGGAGTGACAATAAATGGTTTAGATTAAAGTGTATTAATGTGTTAGAATGGCCTAGTCAAAGTCCAGTCAAAGTCAAAAAGGATCCTAATGAAATATTTTGGGTTTATTTATAAGAGTTTCAAAAACTGTAAAGAATATCTTCTTGCTGAGATCAAACCAGAATGTTGTGAGCAGATTTCCAGCTGCTTTTCGTTACCCATGAGTCTTTTCTCCTCCGTCCTCAGACCCTTCTGCCAACCTCTGCCACGCCTCTCTCAACCCCCCCAGAGGCTCCATCCAGAAGCCGCAGTGTGAGATCAACCCGTTCCTGCCGCAGCCGTCCAGCCTCAAATGGGTCGCCTCCCTGACGGAGTCGGCCCTCAGCCCCATCTACCTGCAGGCCGACTGGTTCTCGGCTTCCTTCCAGGGCCTGGACCAGCAGCTCGGCATCTCCACCATCTCAAGAGCCCCAACAGGAACGAAAGAACACGACGGTAACCAGTTTCCTCATCACAGGGACGTCTAGGTTTTTTTCCTTAGGGGTAACAAACTGTAGAAGGGTGCAATAACCGTCCTGTTCTCGCCCCCTGCTGGCGAGAACTAATGGTTCACCGCTTAGTTCTGTCTGATTTATTTGAGCTTCTTGTTTCCTTAGTGATCCTGAGCATCACCAGCAGAACCATGTCAGCCAAGTCCAGACTCGGGGAACCGGTCACTCTGGACTGCAGCTTCTGGGTCGACCCGTCCACTCCTCTGTCCGCGTCGGGTTTTGCGGTGGAGTGGCGCTACCAGACCAGAGGGGACGGCCGGCTGGTTCTGGCTTACGACGGGAAGTTGGACCGCCTGGCTGATACTCATGAGACCGGAGCGTTTCTGGACTTTGAGGCTCTGCATGAGAGAGGAAACGCCTCCCTGGTTCTGGAGGAGGCCAAGGTCCGACACTCTGGGACGTACATCTGCACCATTTACCTGCCCTACCTGCTGGCTCAGGTGGCGATGGAGCTGGAGATCGTAGGTGAGGGAAACACCTGGACAGTCTGCAGACATTAGAGCTGTTAAAGCATCTTATTAATTTGAAATGTTTAATGTGTTAATGTTACATAATGCAGATTAACTGTATTAATCTGCATTAATACGTTTAACGCCCTTTTAGGGCTTTAATCATCCATAAGATGGTCACCTAGTTAAAAGCAACCTGTTACATGGTCTTATACTGCGTTCAACACTGCAGAGTCATAAACATGCCACAGAATATTACGGTCTTTGTAAATAGAAAAAAAATATGGAGTAAATTTCTGCCAAAAAACTCAGAAATTTTGAGATTAATCTCAGAAACTTTAAAGTTTCAAAATCTCAACAGTCAAACATTTTCAAAGCAAAATTACTTCTTTTAAACATTCCTGAATATGGAAACCTGTAAAACTGAGATGTTTAGTTTGAGACAATGTGAGATTCTCTTAAAAATGTTTTAAATCTTGCATATTTACATTTGAAGCTTTCAAAGCTAATCAAAGTGATTGATTATGATTAATCGCATCGGTAGATTATGATGTGATTAATTGACAGCACTAGTGGAAATATTCTTAAAACATTTAAATAAAAATCTCCTCTCTCCTCTCCACCCAGAGCCTCCATCTCTCTCCATCCATCCTTCCCCGCTGCCCCTCGCTGTTCCGGGTCAGACCCTGAACCTCCAGTGTGAAGCGTCGGGTTTCGCTCCGCTCCCCCTGGAGACGAGCTGGGAGTTTAAAGGAGCCGACGGGAAGTCCAGATCTCTGGGATCAGGCAGGATGTCGGGACACCGGCAGGCCTGGGACGGCACCTACAGCCAGAGCAGCCGGCTGGAGCTGGACACGTCCAAACTGGACCTGGGCCGAGGAGGAGAGGTCACCTGCGTGGCGGCTCACGCAGGAGGAACGCGACGGACCAGCGTCACCCTCAACGTTATCGGTAAAAACTTAGAGAAAATAAAACATCTTACCAAGTATTTTTGTCCAATGTCTAGTTCTAAGTAAATTAAACTGTTCAAAAACTTAATTAACATGATAAGATAAAATAATTATTAGTCTCCCAAAGCAGGAACTTGTCTAGGAAGCAGGACGAGGTTGCAGTACAACAATCAGAACAATACTTCAAAAAACACAATACCCATAATTACATAAAATTAACATCAATACAAAAGCATGAGGAGCCGTTCATCCTGTCACAGCAGAGCTGCGCCGTCTTGCAGATTTAAAACCAGTTTGATTTAAACATATTTTGTGTTTTTCCTTCTTCGCAGGGTTCAGCAGCCCCTCCATCGAGGACTCCATGGCGATGGTCGGCGTGGCGCTGGTTCTCTACGGACTCATCAAGTTTGTGTCCTGGAGTTTTACTGGATCAGGTAGGAAAACAGTTTTCAGCTGTTTGAACAAAATAAAAAACAGTTTTACTTTTTTATTTATTCTTAATTAAAATTTTCTGAATCTTTTGGTAATTTTAATGTTTTATTTTTCTGCTTTCAGGGTCAAATAAAGCTGATGGAGAAGACAAGGTAATAAAATTTAGAACACGTTTTTATAAAATGTATATTCTTCCATAAGCCTAAGCAGCTGTTTTATGCTACATGGAGTGACCATGTTTTTCTGCTTCTTACAGAAAGCAAAGTAAAGATGACAGAAATCGACTGACTGGAAATTTTTTGAACTGGTGAAACTTTTCATACCTTCAATGGGATTTTAGTAGCAGCTCCACGTCTTCATGCAGATTAATCTTTCACTTTTTCACAACCTACAGTCTGGTGGTACATCTCTGCAGAATTTAATGACTTGTGTATTTCTAACATTTTGTGTAATAAATTCCTGTTTGGGGAAATAATTTCTTCATGGTTGAACATTTGTATGTATATATTTGACAAAAATTCTCCTTTATTTTTTGAGTTTGTTACAACACTGGCAATTGGCCATAAAGGAAAATGTGATTTAGATTGCTGCTTTCAAGCTTCATTTAGTGGATAAAGTCACCAGCTGAAGGTTATTTTCAGTTTATGACATGATGTTGAATTTGTTGGTTGTTAGTGACGCTCTGACCGGCTGAGTGCAGCATCATGATCTGATTGAAGAAATATAAAAAATACTGTACAAACAAGAGTTCATCAATTTAATTCAGGGAAACTTTTGCTGTTGAATTGAATTCTGCATTTTCTCTGAAATAAAAGAGTTTTTTGAAACAACCACTTGCCTAATTTCCAGTTTTTCATGTTTGAGTCTTTAAAGATTAAATGCAGCATAAAATGTATGGTGATGTTGCTGTCATGAATTTGCAACGTTTCATTTAAGACACAATGACGATCATGTTTTAAACAAAGACAACATTTTCAAAAATAAAATGAAAAACTTCAGTGAATAATTTATTAGTTTGAGATATAGAATTATATTACAAGTCCATCATTCTACATAGAACAAGTTTGGCAAAATGGGAAACATTTAAGACAGCAATGTTCTGAGAAAATAACAACCTAAAACTATCTAAAACGTTACAGGTCTTTGCGTGTTAAAGTGACTCATTTGACTTCTAATCAGAACAGAAAAATCCTTTAGGATGATATGAAACATCAAAAACAAAAAAGTAAACCTGCCATTCTATCTGATATCCTTTGGTCAAGAATTACGTGTGAACTTTCTAAAACGTATCTTCAGCTTAGATGCAACGATAAAAAGTAAATTGGATATTTTTTGTTCTGATTTAAAACTTTATTTAGCCGAATTATAGTACCTTTATATTTAACGGCTGGTGTGCTGTTCCTTGGATTCTCCAGCAGGTGTCAGTAAAGGACGTTTACAACGAAGTGAAGCCCCAAATAGAACTCACAGAATAACAGCCCCTTCTAATCGTCTGTCCAATAACGGGCCACTTTACTCATCGTGTTTGAGCTATCCACCAATCAGAGCCTTGGATGTTTGCAGTAGTTTAGCGGGTCTCGACTTGACAACATATCCAAGTTTACAAGCAGTGTGTGTAAGTGTAGCAATTCTAATGGTATTTAAATATTATAATCTGTATTTATTTTATTAGTTAACTCTACAATATACAAATATCAACACGATTTTTGTAGTTTGGTACCGGCTCTCTGCCAGAGTATATTAAAATGCTAACTAGCTGCTAATGCTAATAAGAGCTAACTAGGAGCTTTATTATTCTGTGCTGGAAAACGGTTTCTGCGTTTATTGTCATCTCAAACAGCTCCCAAATAGCAGGTGAGTGCATTATAATATGTCCTAAACGAGCTTTATCAGCGGCACATTTTATCAAGTTAATGGTTTTCTTTAAGTCTTCTGTCAGTTTCACTTTTTAGTAAAGTTTCTGTTTCTTATTGTTCTTCTACAGTATTTAACTGTTTAATATAACTGGTTATTATTACTGACTTCACTGTCGTTCTGACAGAAATGTTTAATTAGTTATAGCTCCCAGAGTAAACAGCTTATAAACCATTTAAATTTCCATAATCAAATTAAGTTTCAAATTGTTCTGCAGCATACCGAGTTTAAACTCAAATTGTTGAATTTGAGTAATTAACTGCATAGAGATTCACACAAATTGCATCTTGTTTTACATAAATCTTGATTGTTTCAATCCAGTCGGAAATAAGAAATTACAATGAATACAGATGTGTTGTCTATTTTTGTCCAAATTAATAAAATCACGTTTTATTTTGTGTTTTAAGAGTTCAAATGCTACTCAGGATTATGTCTCTCAATCTGCACTGAAAACTAAAAACATATGGCACAAAATTTAGATTCCTTTCATAAAGTTCTTAGATGTTTAACAAATTATCTGCCTGAATGTTCTGCCTTTCTTATGGTCAGTTTAGATGTTATTTAAATGACATATAATAGCTATGTAGGTTAGTTTAAAGCTACTGTACAATAAACCAGCAGAGAATAGTCTGCTTTTAAGCTAAAAACCTTTAGCTTTTATGTTTTTTTCCTCCCATTGCGTTATTTAGTAGTTAGTTCTTAAAGGTTTTGTTTAATAATTGACAATATGAACTCTATTGACAGTCTGTTTTGTTTAGTAATCACAATAAATTCACTCTAGGATGGACAAAGTGTGCCCTCATTGTTGTCTTTTTCTAAATAAGCTTATTTTCAGCCTGTTATTATTGAATTCAATAATATAATGCTTACTTGGCGTCTTGCATTTCACTGTTGTGTTGATCATTTTCTGACTCTTTCATTTTCTGGATGCAGAACCATTCAGTACTTCGATGGCGGTGGCTCCCGCCTCGATGGCCGACAAGATCATAGTCCTCGATGATGACGATGATGATAATGACGAAGAGCAGCGACCTCAACCTTCATCATCTGAGTATCAGGCCAAAAATGTGTCACTACCTAAAAATCAGCATCTGGTACAAACCCACAATACACAGTCACCTTTTAGCTCAGCGAAGAAGAATGCAAAAGCTCTGCAGGTCGAGAACCAGAAGCTTTTCGACGAGGTGAGAAAAACATTAGAAATACTTACGTTTTTATTCGCCAGTGAGGTTTAAGTAAAAGCTTTTATTGTCATCTTACAGTCACATGACAAAAGTAGAACAGCTGTCACTGAAGACTTCTTGTAAATATTAAAAAGGAATAACAGAATTCACTAGAGCAATTATATTATGAGGTTAAGTGTTTAATTCGAGGTTCTGGTGGGGCAGCAGTTCAGAGCAAAAGTCATCAAGCTGTTTGTTTTTCCAACCAACTCCTTAATAAAACATCACTATGTAACATGTTAATATATAAATGTGTGTGTAAAGAGTTTCATTATTTGTAAAGGATGTGTGCATGCTAGTCAGAGATGCTTTTCACTGTGAATACAAACAAAAACCGCCTTCCTCTCACCTCATCTGTCTGGTTGGACTTACTGGGAACTAAACCGTGTTTTCCATATTTGGCCTGTTTGCATCCAATATGCAAACATGGTGCTGTGACGAGTTCTTTGTGATAAACAGAATTCAGCTTTAGGTTAATTGCAAACAAACATTATTTCCATCTCAATGACAGAAATGATTGAAAAAGCTGCTTCCTGCTACATCTGATGTTTTAGAAAAGAAACACATTACTTGTAGTTTCTTTAACAAATTCATCAGAACATCTTTATGACGATTTCTGCTGCATTAAACAAAAAGAATCACCAATAATATTATTGGAGAACAGGAGATATTTGGTACCTAAAAACATTTATTGTGGTTTTGGTAGTTCTCTGTTATGTTTTTTTATTAACGTGGCCAATATTGTGCAGCTCTGCTCCATAGCTAACCTTTTGCATAATCTCCATCTATTTGTCATTCTAATTTATTAAAATGCAGCTCTGTCAGGAAGATCTTTGTTCTGATCAGGATGTTTACAGAGTCCTTAAACACAGCATGAAATCTAGGTTTAGAACCCAAACTTTTTAAAGAGTTGTGCTCCATTTTACATGATTTAATCTTAATTTTAGTGTTTTTCAATCATATGTTTTAGACATTAATGAAACATCATCTTATATTCATCTGAAATGATTTGGGTCACATATTTTGTTTTTAAGTAGTTCTGTAAATAAGATGATTTGATTTATTAAATCCCCACATAAATAACCTTTAATCTCTAACATCAGGTTGTTTTGCTTTATGATAAAAAAAATCAGTTTCTGTTTCAAACATCTCTGCAGAGGTTAATAATTAGTAACTCTGTGATTGGCAGATTTAAATCAGGACTTTTAAACTGTTCAGATGATGCACTGTGTTTTATTACAAATATTTTTCTCATATTGTTGTCTAGTTACTTTTTTTTACATAAATTTGTTGAAAATGTTTGAAATGATTTCGGCCACATGTGTCAAACTGAAGAACCGTGGGCCAAATCCGGCCCGTCATAGCTATTTATGTGGCCATTGTTTCTAGAAATTTAAGATATCCGTTGGGTTTTTAAGTACTATTTTATCAGTCAAATCAAATACGTTCTATTTGCATAGTGTGAAATTGCATCAATGTAAAAAGATTTCAAATATTATTCAGTTTAAGAAATATTAACTGAATACAGAGAATACTAAGATATTTTAACTATTTTAATAGTTTTATAAGTAAACTCTCCCACCACCGTCCTTTAAGGAAATTCATGACCTTGAAGTGGCCCAAAGTGGAAATGAGTTTGAATTTATTGAATTTTAAAAATCTGTTTAATTAAAGTTCTTCCTGTTCTGTCCTTCCTGTTTGCTCCAGTTTGTGCAGCACTGCACTCCTCTCACCAAGAAGTGCCCAGAGGTCCTGACCTTCCTCCAAACCAAACACAGCAAGGCCTGTCCGGACTACCTCTCCTCCGTGGAGTTCAGGAACGCTCTGGGTCAATGTCTGACTCGAGCTCAGGGCAACGTCACCAAAACATTCGTCTACATTAACGAACTGTGCACCGTGTTGAAGCAGCACGCCGTGAAGAAGAAGCAGACACTCAGCAAGGTGGAGCCCTCTGCTTCTGAATCAGGAAGTCATCAGTCTACCTCCACATCGCTCAAAAGCAAAGATAAGACGAAAGGTGGGACAGGGCAGGAGGAAGATGGTGTTACATCAGAGCCTTCAGGAGAGCCGGGGGAAACCAGAGAGGAAAATCCAGAAGCTGACAGGAAAGCCAGGAGGGCGCTCAGGAAACAGGTCAGGTCTGCTCCTAAACATGGCTGCATGATGTGCCTTGATATTTCAGAAAAGTGAATAAAAACAATAAAAAACAAATGGATTGTCTTTGTGTTTGAATTTCAGATTGCGTACCTGGAGAACCTGTTGAAGCTTTACAACGATGAGATCTACCGGCTGCAGCAGGCGGAGCTCAGCTTAGACGACATGGAGACGGAGGACTCCACCTACATCCAGGAGCACAAACTCAAACGGAAGGTCTGCAGACATTTAACAGATTCAGGCTACAGACGCAGCAGGTCCTCATGCTCAATGTTTTGCTAAAATCAGATTTTTGTACGGTCGTTCATATTATTAATTAAATCCAACCACAATCTGGCTTCTGTGTGAACGGTTACAAAGCGACCCGCATGAGCAGAAGAAAATAGTTTACATCGCACACCAGCGCATTGTTTATGGAAGCAATACTGTATGGAGCTTTTTATGGATTGATTCTAAAGTTATTGAGCAATGGGAGGCAACAGTATCGTCACAAGATCATAACAAGACGAAGGAATCTAATAAACATGAAGCACAACTAGAAGCAGCAGCTTTTTGTGGAGGATTGACTGTAACTTGTACAGGGAAGTTTGTTTGAATGTGTAGTCAGAACCAAGAGTGGCCTGATTGTTAGTAAAACAAATTTCTTTCATAAGTTCCTAATCATAATTTCCAGCCATTGTTTTCATCCAGATCAGTAACATAAAAACAGTCAGAAGAGGCACAAACAGGATTTTTCTTTGGTGGCTGAAAAGTTTATAATCGGGTCGGTCAGGCTGCCATGACAAGTCTGGTGTTGGTTGCATCTGGGACAAAAAAGTGGGTTTGGTTTTTCTTTGCCTGCAGTCTGAACAATAAACAAGTGTTTTAAATCATCTAACAGCTTTTTTCTTCTGCAGATGATGAAGATTTATGAAAAGCTGTGTGAACTGAAAGGCTGCAGCTCACTAACAGGCCGAGTGATTGAACAGAGGATCAGATACGCTGGAACCCGCTACCCAGAAATCAACAAGAGGGTGAGCTGATTTAAATCATTTCATCCAGGACAAATCCTTCAAAACATCACTGATAACCTGGATTATAATCCCAGTTCAATTAGTAACGGTCCAGATTGTGCTGCACAGATTGAGCGCTTCATCAACAGCCCAGGGACGCACAACAACCCTCCGAATTACTCAGACATCCTGCATCAGGTGGAACGAGCCAACAAGCGCCACGGCCTTTGTTTGAACGCGGAGCAGCGGGAAGAGGTCGCCCGGGAGGCGTTCACGGAGACGGGGAAACGCGTGCAGGAGCGGCGCCACCTGGACCTGGTCTACAACTTCGGCTCCCGCCTCACAGACACCTACAAGCCTGGTGAGACCCGGAGCTAATCCTTATGTCTGAAAGAGCAGAAGAAGAAGCAACGTTGGGTGTTTCTTTTTTCATATCAGCTGAGTGAGAGAAACTGAGTTTAAATGACGATTTCCATAAAGAAGTGAGTCGTAGTTATGGGAAGAAATGCCTTTATTAGCAACAGTAGCTGTTTAAGAACTAGGGTTGCATTATTAGTGCGTTAGCAAAGCAAAATATTTGTCTGAGGAATCATTTGGAATATTTAAATCCCTAATAAGATGATCTGATATATCTGTTAACCCTTACAGCAGTAGTTTAGTGAATGTCTAGGTGCATTTAAATCATTTGGAAAATCATCTGATCCAGAAAATAATAAAATCCCAATAAAAGAAAAAGTTTTTCTCTGATTGAACAGTTTTGATTCAAAGCAAATGAATCCATCAAAGATTAAGTTTTTCTTATATTTTCATATGATTTTCTACTTATTCCATTTATAAATATTTTGGTAAAATGCCATTTCTGCAGGGGAATTTGAATCTTTATCTGACTTGCTCAACCCAAATGATTATCTCAGACTTATGTTGCAACAAGGGAGCAGAGTGACTGCAGTAAAAGTCATGCTGACACTTTAATGTCACGATACTCTTGGATTGCGCAATATATAAAATCCATTGTCTCTATGTAAAATATAAAATAATCACTTGGCTGCAGCTACCTCAAATGAAAGCCTTTGTATTATTGTTGCTGTTCTGCTTTTTTTAAAGCCCTTTTCCTTTCATCCTCTGTTTCTTTCCTCTTTCCTCTCGTAGCGACGGACCCGGCTCTGATGGACCCGTCTCTGCTGAAGAAGCTGCGCTCCAACAGGATAGTGGCTTTATCCCATCTGGAGGAAGTCATCAATAAATACGCTGTGAAACAGGACACAGTGGATAAGGATAAGCTCAGGATGGACAAGGAGGTGAAGGAGGAAACATGAACATTTATAAATTAGTTTGGAACTTTTTCATTGGAACAAACGTCATAAAGTTTGGATTTATGACAAAGACGCTGCAATAACTCTAGGATCAAGCATAGTGTGTGTTTTTGTCTGATAATGGATTAGATAATGTCACCTAAAGATGGAAAAATATGAACTAGTTCAAAAACAAATGTACATTTAAATGCAGCAGATAGCTGAATCTACTCTATTTCCAGAATCAAAAAGTAGGAGAGAAATCAAGACCAGGCAGACAAACGGAGCGGCTCAGGATGAGGAGGATGAGGAAGATGATGGGGATGAGGATGAGGATGAATCTTCAGACCCGGACATCGAGGACGAGATCAAGGCCAGCACTCAGCAGCACGGCGCAGGTCAGAGTCAAGATGTTATTCTGACTTCAACTGGAGCTTTAGATTAGATCTGGACTGATCAGAGAAATGATCTGATGCTCATTTTCCTGCATGAAGAGACAATAAGACGTATTCAGTATCAGTAAATGCATAAACATGCATGGTGTCGTCTGCAATTTCACTTTTTAATTCATTCTTTTCAAATCATTGTTGTGATTTAAGATGAATCATTTTGCACTGAATCAAGATTGATGTGATTATTTAAACTTGTGTCAGGTTGTAGTTTCATCCTGCAGGAATCTGCATGAAGGTTCTAGATCAGTGATTATTTCTGTCAACTTTAGGAGCGGATGTTTCTTTAGGCAAATTGATTCATATTTTCACAGTGAGGTTATATCTCTGTTTTATTTTTCAGTTTCTTCCCTTTTTTCTGATTCAACATTTCCTCTAAACTACCTGTTAAATACCAGCATTGTTGTTACATTTCCCCATTTTTTACTGTAACAGAAGCGGAAATTTTTGCTCTTTGAAGAGGGTTTCTAAAACATGAGATCATAGATGCATGTAGGAGACAAATATTTGTTCAGTAAATCTGCTTTACTTGCAGAACATCAGCAGAACTCTAAACTGATATATCAGGGTTTTTTCGTCTGTATGAAAGAGTAAATAACTGTTTTTCTGAAGTATAATTGCTTTTCATTGTTGACAAAGGTATTCACACCTGTGAAGCTTTTACACATTTTATTAATAAACATCAATGTATTTAAAGTTTGTGAAATTTAGTGGAAGAAGGATGTTAATTAAAGGGGACCTTTTATGCAAAACCTATATTTTGCACATTTTTGTTCTCCAATTGGTTTTCTCCTGCTTCTGAAATCAGTCCAGCTGTTTTTAGCAGTTAATGTTTTTGGTGTCTGTAAAATTAGCAAAAATCTCCCTATTGTTAAGTCACATTTGATGGACACTATGTCGTTACCGAGCAACTGCAGTGGAGCGCCAGCAGGTTTGCCCCTCTGTTTTTACGACTGAATGTGTTGTACAATGGCTGCTGGAAAGACTTACCATCCAGAAATCTCTTGCTGCTTCTTTGTTGATTGCACAGGAAGTTCTACTAATGCTTTTCAAAGATGTACTGCTGTATAAGTGTGAATCTGTTTGCAGCCATTGGATTAAAAACCAACTCATTCTGAAAGGTGTTAAAAATACGCTTTTATAACGATTTAGTGAGATTCCCTTTAGTCACTTTAAAACACTTCTCTCTGTAGATGACGATGATGATAATGAGGAAGACAACTATAACGAGGCAGACGAAGCCGGCGACGACGCTGACAACAAAGAGGATCAAACGTTGGACGAGAAAAGAAGCACAAAGGACGAAGACGATCCGACGTCCGATGAAACTCAGATCTCCCCGATGTCTGACATCCCGTCGCCCAGAGACAGCCCCAGCCAATCAGAGTCCATGCAGACCGACGAACAGCCGCCGTCGTCCAATGAGAGCCCAGCGGCTCTGCAGCAGCCCGAGGACTCGTCCAATCGGGTGTCAGGCGTTCCTGTAACGGATGGCCCCACAGATCTCCCACCATCCCCTGCAGCAGCAGTAACCAATGGGAATCCTTCGGCGGAACAAAAAACAGTAGAACAAAGCGACACGCAGACGACCAACGGCACGTCTCCGGATCCCGGCCCGAAAACCACGAGGAGCCAAAAGAGGAAGAGGGAGGAAATGATGTCATCAAACTCCAGAAGCACAAAACAGAAGATGAGTTATGACAGGTAGAACCGCAGGATTAAGTATTTAAATCTTAGGAAACATTCAGAATAAACTGTCAGGAAAATGATTTTTAACTTGAGCAACACTTTGTTTTATTTTGATTCTCTGTGTTTTGTTCTTCATCCTCAGCGACGCAGACATCCCTCTGGACATGGGCGTTATCTGCTGCGGTTCTCCACAGAAGGAGGAATCGTCTGTACTCGACACTCCCACTAAGAACCCGATCGTCAGCGTTCAGTCGACGCCGCCGCCCAAAAAGAACAAGGTGACGATCAAAAAACAACGCAAAATAAAAATAAAAACTCATAACCTCACATACAGCCTGTCAGTGTAGAAATCATGATAATTTTACACAGTAACTCACTGAGTCGGGAGATCAAAGATTTATTACTTTTAATAACAAAATAGAATATATTTGTTAAAATCAGTCAGAATTATTTATTTTGAGCTGAAATCAGAGAAAAAGGCCTGAAAACTGTGGACTGACCAGGAAAGCTCACAGCACCAGTTTCACAGTATTTAAAACAAAAAACTGATCAGTAATTATTGACATTGATTGATATAAAATGCTTACATGGTGAAACGTTTTTCAGCCATATTGTCCAGCTCCAGTCTGGACCGTTTGGAGGAGCTCGTCTCCTTTTGGTACCAGTCGAACTTTAGAGCGGTTTGTTTAGGTTTGAACGTGATCCGACTCAGCTACCAGCTGTTTCCTTCCAGCTGGAGTCAAACGCCTTCCTGCCTGTAGCCAGGTTGCATTGTGGGTCGCGGTAGAGTTAGCAAAAGCTGCACGTCTTTTCCTTAAAGCTACATGCAACCTTCAAGACATCTTGGATCCTTCCATTACATTTAGTAACAGGATTACATTCTCTGTGTTTTATTGGCTTAGATCACAGCATCTGTGTTTATATTTACATCTGGTTCTTCTGGACCAGTAAACAGACCAGAACGGTTCTGGTTCACTTTTCTCTGTGTTAAAAGAAGCAGAACCACTAGAGAAAACTACTAGTTAATAAACTGATTCAGACCAAAGCAAATGAACTGTAGATGTAAAAATTGTCCAAGACTCACAGCCTTCATGTTTGGTTCTGTTGATAAAAAAGAAACCACCATCTTCGAGTCTAGAACCTCCCAGAATCGTCTTCTCGGCCCAGACTGTTGCTGCTGCTGATAAACAGCTGCTGATTCTCCAGTCATTGAAGGAGGCAATAGCTGCCAATTTATCCCCAGATTACAGCTAATAGACTTCTCTACCTCTAGACACATTAAACAACAATTACAAGTAGTTACAGAATTAAATAGTTATTAAAAACAGTCACAATTTAAAGAACTAATTTCTTGTTTTCAGTCTGGACATAAAAATGCTCAATAAAGTGAATTCAGTTAATTTCCAGTTGATTAGTCTAAAGAAATTAGCTGTCAGTTAATTCAGATTAACTCTGGTTGTTACAGAGTGAAGAAACTTCAGTGAAAGATTTTAAATGAAATCAGTGAAAGAACGGAGGAACAAATCTGGTTTTTCTTTATTCTAGAAAGTGAACGGCTGCTGCTCGTCTTTAACTGAAGTCTAACAGATGGAAATAATTCCAGGTTTTATATTTAAAAACGGGGCATGTTTTCACATTGTAATCTTTTGAATCTGTTTATTAAAAATATTTTTTTTCTGGCTGCATTTGTCTATTTTCAGGTTAACGTTGCGACTCAGTGCGACCCAGACGAGATCATCGTCCTGTCAGACTCGGACTGAAAACAGGAACACGTCGATTTTCCTGAAAATGGGATGACCTCTGCTGACCCTGGAGAACTGGAACCAGATGAGATCAGGGTGCAGTTTCTGATTTCTGCCAGCAGGGGGCGCTCTGGTTGGTTTTCACCGCAGACCTCCAGATGATGCTCTGGTGGAAAGACATTTTTATGGCGTGGGTTTTAGTTTCTGCAGGTAGAAACCTCTGTCTGAGGGTGACGAAGAGGAGGAGGATGATGAGCTGAACGGTCGGACATGTTGAGTTTTCCTCCTTGAAGGAGCTCAGTTCAGGAAGCAGCACATCTGTTTACATTTTCTATGTTATCTCTGCAGACAGCAGGCGGGTTTGGGTTTGTATAAATTAGGATATCTGATATTTATCTTTCTGATTTCCTGTTTGTTGCTGGAGGCGACAAACTGCGAGGTGATTGATCAGATGTTTGACGTAGCAGCAGAAATACCTTGGTCTCATTTTTTCCTTTTGCTATCGGCCCCTAAAAGCAGATTTTACTGTATAGTATTTAAACAGCTTCCAGAAAGCTCGCCATGAAAGACTAAAACAATCAAATTTCAACTTTTTTTCATCAAATATTTCATTTACATTTTTAAGTTGCTGTAGATTTCAGACTTTGTTCTCCCTGTGTTGGTTCTTCCTTTAAAATGCGTAAAAGCACATTAAAAAAAATCAGGTTTAAAGATGTAACACAATCTGATTGTTTAATAAAAATTACATTTACTAACATGAGGGGATATTCTCAAATTGATCTTTTCAGCTTGTTTTTATGTCTTGCCTGCGATGGCCTGTAAGGGCCACCGTAGATAGAAAAAGGTGTATATTCAGGAAGTTTGAGATTAATTTCAGACATATTCTAGGAAAAACAAGGACATTTCTGAGTTTGAAAAGTTGAACAGAAAAAAAATCTGGAATCTTGAGATGAATCTCTAATTTCTAGAAAAAACTTGGAAATGGACTTTTGGAGTTTCGAAAGTCCAAATTTTAGACCTGGGAATTTTTCTAGGAAAATTTTCCCAGGTCTTTTTTCTACAAAATTTCTGAGCTTGATCTCAGAATTCCTGAATTTTCTAGCAAATATTTTGACTTTTGAAACCCAGAAATTTTCTAGAAATAAATTTGAACATTAATGGGATTAATCTCAGATTAATCAGATTTTTTTTTTTTTCTTGGAAATTTTCAACCTTTCAAATTCAGAAATTTCCACTTTTTGAAAAAAATTTCTGGATTTAATCTCAAAATTTCTAAATTATTTTCCTGGAAATGTACACTTCTGTTTCTGTCAGTAAAGACCCGAATACATTGTGGTACTTTTCCCTTCTGCAGCCACTCAGAGCATTAAAGTAGCCAACACTGCCACCTGCTGACGGAGGTTTGCAGCTGAATGTTTTTACACTAAAATGTAAAAAATAATTATAATAATATTATTCCTGGATGCTTTGCATAAAATATTCCTAAAAATCTGGTTAACAGATGGAAAGTAACAATTTACATTTCCTGTTGATCCCACATGATCCTTTAGCTCTATGCAAATTATAAATTAGATATTAAATCTACAGAGGATCTGTTTCTTTTGGGGGGTTAAAATTAAAACCTCTACAACCTTATTAAGAAAAATTCCTGAATTTTTTTTTGTCCGGTAAAAACAGAGAAACTTTGAAAACATTCATTAGTTGAAGGAAGGCAGCAGAAATCATATTTTAGACTTAATTAACTTCAGCTAAATGAAGGTTTATTTATATAAATGAAGCTTAAATGATGATTAAAACTTAAAAGATCTCAGAGGTATAAAAATGTTGATCAGCTGCTGTTATTTTTACTAAATGTTAAAGATTTTCCCCCTATCATCAAAATCCCTTTATTGTTTATAATTAAGTCTTTTTATTCTGTTCTGCTGAACCTTCTGGTTTGAGTGTTTGTTTTTTTATCCCTGGAATATTTTTGGATCTGCTGTTGTGCGTCTGCTGGTGGGTTTGGATGTCTTCAGGTTTTTTATCTTTATTGATTAGATTTTACCTTGTAGGTGAATTTCTCTTTCTGGGGGTAAAAGCTATTTTCAGAGTGAAAGGATGAAGATGTGAATCGTTGCGTTTCTGCTACAGACTCTCCTCTGTCCAGAGAAATTGTCTTTCATTCACTGTGAAATATTTTCCTTTTTTTACTTTGATATGCAGATAAATAATAAAAATAACTATAAAACACGTTCTGTGACTTTCATTCTTAAATAATGTGTGATTTATTTTATTAATCAGTGGAGTTGTTTGAAGAAAAACCTTCATTTTGGATATTTTGAGCCGTTTAGAGATGAACTTTGGATGATTATTTAGCACGGTAACTGAGTTAAACAGAAAAAACCCCAAATCAATCCAGACCAAAGATAGTTTTTTAAAATAATTTATTAGTCCATAATATCAGTACATGGAAGAGGTTAATATTGATGCACTGGAATATTTTACATGATTAGTTCCACTGATTTTCTGCACAACAATCAGCTGGTCAAAAGGAGGATTTAATTTACAAAACATGACATAATTTATTATGATTTTCAGTGGCAGATTTTAGCTTCATGAAGTGAGCGCTCTGTCTGCAAGAGAACATCTTAGAAACAACAAGCTGCACAAATATTCTCAGACTTCAAATTATCTTTGGTTCAGGGTGTTTTCCTATCTTTTTGATTTTAAATAAATATTTTTTACTGAATTTAGACACTCCATATGTTGTACAGATATCAGTTTTTACTTTAATCTGACTTTGCTGTAGACATTTTTACCAAACAAGTAAATTTCCTCCACTTCTTACCCAAATATACAAATTATGTTGTGCTTTCATCATAACTCACATTAATCTCTTTATGCAAATGTTAACAGTGTTGGTGCAACATGACGGGTTCACTGCACTCATCAGAAACATTTCAGACATTCAGTTTCCTCTCTGATGAACATCACAGAGGAACCACTGCAGAAATCACCAACGTGAAAACCAAACTGAACCTTCACAGAAGGTAAAACACAAACTTATAGCATCTTCAAAGGCTTCAGAAGTGTTTCAGAGGTCATTTATTAAATACAAATAATAGCTCATCAACACATGAAATAGGTTTATGTTTAGTGTGAATAAAAAACCCATCACATTTAGAAAAGTTGATCTTCACATTTCTATTTCCAGGTAGTAACAGTACCAGCAACGGCCACAAGGGGCAGACTTCTGCAAAGAAAAATATTAAACACAAAGAGGAAAAACAGCTTTTTAAATATGAGATTAGTGTTAATATGTGTTTGATATGTTCTGCTATATTGGCGTGTTTCTGTCTTCATATGTAGCGGCTTCCTCCGACTGAGAGAATCGGTATGAATGTAACTAAACAGCGCCATCTGGTGGACAGTTTATGGCGCTACAAGTATAAAATGAATTGGCACTTGAAAGTGTCTTATTAAATGTATCAATAAAATTAATGTTTCTGTAACGGTGCCTGATTAATTAATTAATTAATGAGATAAAGATAATTAAAAACAGATTTTATAATAGAAACATACAAAAACCTCAGAATAACTATAATAATGTCTGTTGTTACCAAACATATTATTATACTCTAACACAGTTTCATTAAATATGCAGCATAGAGGTGAGAAACTTACCAGAACGGAGCTGAAAAGCTCACATTTTAACCAGATTAGTTTCAATACGGGTTAAAAAAACAAAGATTTGGTTTTATCTTTGTGTCTAAACTCAAACGACAAAGATAATATCTTACTTTGAAACCTTCCATAAGAGCTTAAACATTTATTTTCTCAAATTAAATCTTTAAAATTTAAGTTTAATGACCTTTTAAAGTTTAAACTCTTCATCACAGAATCAGTACTTCAACTCAAAATAAACCAAGTCACAGCTTTTTCCATCAAAATGCACTTAGATCAACACATATTCGGTCATTATGTTCAAAGCAAGAGCAATAAGACATAAAAGAACATATAAAAAAAACCTAGTTTATATTATAAATATCTATAATATATACTTGAAACAAGGTACAAGAATCTATGTTTCTCTAATTAGGCCAAATATCAGCCTGTAAAATATAAATACTGTAGGCTGTTTGTAATTGTAATCATTCTAATTTATTAAATTTATTTTTAAACAAGCAGATTTATGTGTATAAAAAAACATAATAAACAAGATTTATTCATCTTGTTTTCCATATACTTGTAATGAATATATATCATATTTTAAAGAATCGATATGCTCACATACAGTGCAGGTGATGTAAACAAATCAGAACTAAAATCTCTGGACCAGAACACATGTTAAGAAAAACTATGAAAAATGATGTAAAATAATACTAATAATAAATTATGATTCTAAATTACCAGTTCTTTTTTTCCTTTACTGAACATTCCTGAACATCCAGCTGACATTAAGGAATCACTTCATTTGTTAAAAACAGGCAACACCAGAATAAAACTGAACTATGAACTGCAAATATCTACCTATATGCAGTTCATATTCCACATATATTTAAATATGTATAGAAATAATATTAATATTATTATTTTCAAGGTGCTAAAGCTGAAAGAACAAAGAAAGTTAAAACTGTTGCTCTGTCGCCCCCTAAAGGTCATATTTGCAGCAATTTATTTTCATGTAAAGCTGAAAAGTTTTGATTTTTTTCTTCAAATTTTATCATCAAAATTTAAGCTTCACAAAATGACAATACTGTGTGGAAAATATATTAGAATAATCCATGAAAATGCATGACTGAGATTAATCTGGATGAATTATGAGTATCAGTTTAATCTGTTGCAGAGAGCAGTGAGGCTGCAGAGGGAAAATCCTGCTGCTTCATGATTTATAATAAAAACATGGATGTAATTTAAATGTTTCTATTTCTAATTAGTCTTGCAGGTTTTTATCTGAGCACAGCAACAGGTCACGATACGCAGCTGCAGAGGAATCACAGCAATCTGGAATGTTTTCCCACAGAAACCAGCAGCCTTCTGGTTTCCCCTCAACAAACACAGAGAAGAAAAATAAACTTTCAGAACATCGTAGAATATTTGAAGCTTATTCTGAGGCGACGGTCCGTTCTGACGAGGCCACTTTTCAGTTCTATTTGTGCAAAAGAACTGGGTCATTTAAGACAAAAGGAACTGAAACTGAACCACCATGAAGGCCGATCCGATTCTCCAGGTTCTTCCGGTCCTTCAGATTATTTCTTCAACAGGAATTGTGCAAATTCCTAATTTTCTTTTCTTCTTCTCTTTTTCCAGGTTAAAACAGCAGCAGGAACCATCAGAACCATCAGAACCTTCAGAACCATCAGAACCATCAAAACCTTCAGAACAATTAGAACCTTCAGAACCACCAGAACCATCAGAACCACCAGAACCATCATAACCATTAGAACCTTCAGAAACACCAGAACCATCAAAACCTTCAGAACCTCCAGAACCACCAGAACCTTCAGAACCGGTCTCCCATTGGTTCCTCAGCTCCGGTTTAAGTCACGCTGCTTCCGTCTGCGCTGACCTCACACACGTCTTCCTCACACACACCTCGAGCCAATCCCAGCCCTCCGAACATTCCTGATCCGTGATCCGGACCCGGACTCTGGGAGACGACCCCCAGCATCGTCCCCGTGGCGGTGGCCATGTTGTTGCCATGGTGACTGCTTCCTCCGGAGGAGCCGCCATGTTGTCCAGCAGCAGCTGCAGACGCTCCTCCTCCTCTGGCTGCTCCTCCCTGACCTCCGTCAGCGGCAGACAGCAGCAGGTGGGTGGAGGCGTTGAAGTCGGGCCTTCCTCTCCGCCTCCTCCTCGCCTCCCTCCCTCCCCGCCCCCCGCTGTGTCGCCGTCGGCGCCGCGCCTCTCGCAGTGCGAGCGGTGCCTCATGAAGCTGTCGCGCCACATGAACTTCTTGCCACAGCCCAGGCAGTCGTAGGGCTTGAGGCCCGTGTGGGTCTTCATGTGCTCCGTCAGGTGGTGCTTCATCTTGAATTTCTTGGCGCAGACGGGGCAGTGGAACGGCCGCAGGTCCAGGTGCATGTTGATGTGCCGGTCCCGCATGCTCTTGTGGGTGAAGGTTTTCCCACAGTGACACATGAACACCTTGGCGGTTCCTCCGGAGCCGCCGGCTCCGCCTCCGAGCCCGCCGCCGTCAGAACCGTCCGGACCCAATCCGGTCTGCAGCTGGACGGCGCCGTGCTCCAGGCCGGGCGTTTTGAAAGAGGCTCCGCCCATCATGCCGGCGGCCACGCCCAGCGGCGGCGCGGCCGGGTCCAGGGCGAGGCCGGACGCCTGGCTGTACAGCAGGATCTGGTTCCCCTGCATGTCCAGAGGGAAGAGCTGCGCCCGGGCCGAGGCCGCGGACTGGACCTGACCCAGCAGGGCCGACACGGCCCGGTTGGCGCTCTGGTTCTGACCCGCAGCGCCGTCATGAAGGTGCTGGGCTAACGTCTGCTCGATCAGGCTGCCCTCAAACTTGAGGTAGTCCTCTGACGACTGGCAGTAATCCAGCTGCAGGAAAAGGTCAGAGGTCAGATCTGTTATTGATTAAATCATAGAATTGATTCTAGAAAAGCATGCACACAGCATCATGCTGCCTCTACCATGCTTCACCACAGTGATGGCATGCTAAAACTGTAGTCTGTAACTTTTATAAAAAACATTTTTTACATATTTGTTGGAACTGTCATTATATTGTGACAGTGTTATATGAGACAGATGATCTGTGAAGAAAAATTAACTATTCAAGCATCGACTAGAAGCAACCAATCAGAGCCAGGAGGCGGGTCTTAGTGTTGTCAATCACCCTCCCGTTGTCACTGCTAGCACAGCCTATTGTTAATGCTCAGGCTAGTTAGCATGGCCACCAATGAAAGGCAGTTTTCTTGTAACGATAAATTGTTTCTCCTCCATCAACCTCGAGCAGAGAGTACATTAGGATGATTGACAGCGATGAGATCCTCCGCTTGGCTCTGATTGGTTGTTTTTGGTCGGGAGCCTTGCTTCAGTCAGCAATAGTAGCTCTGTCACAGATTATCTGTCTCACAATGAACTGCAATGACATGGAGACAGTTTTAACAAATATGTAAAAATCTTTTTTTAAATAAAAGTTAAATATTACAGCTTTAAGTTCCACAGAATATTTAACTACATTCCCAGTTTTTGAATATCTTACACAAACTAAAATAAAAATTCTAGTGTTCAATTTGTAAGTAGAAAGAAAGAAGGTCTCTGTTTACTTTAGGGGTGTCATAATAAAAGGGGCTGAATAAAAAGGAATGCCACATTTTTCAGATAGTTTATTGTAAAAACAAAATTACAATCTACAGTTATTCATCTATTACTATTTTTATTTTAAGTTTTTTATTTTATAAAATCCTAATCCTGTTTGTAATTTGCCTGAATGTAAAGCAGTGTGATTAGTTTCAGAACCGGGTTCTGGTACTGGTACCTGTGAGTCCATGTCGCTCTCCGCTCGGCCCGCCAGCTCCGCTGAAAGGCTCCTGATGTTGGAGATGTTGAAGTTCCCTCTCCCCCGTTCCCTCACCAGCTCTAGCTCCCTCTCGTCTTCGTCCTCCTCATCCTCGCCGCCCTCCTCTCCGGACACAACGATCAGGTCGTCGTCCTCCGTCCGCTCCGTCTTCACCACCACCCACTGCTTGCGCGGCATGATGCTGGGCTGGCTGTAGGTGGGACGCTTCTGCAGCGCCACCTCAGAGTCCTCCCCGTCCTGCAGAGGGACACAGATGTAAAATACGCTCTGATATCTATTACTAAAGTAAAGATTATTTTAGAAATCAATTATTCTGATGATTGGTGGGACAAAATAAATTGCCACATTCTGCAAATTTTTTAGCTAAGCCGTTTTACACAACATTAAAAATACAGTAAAAGAATAAACAAAAATTCCTTTTTTAAATAAGAAAAATGAACATTTTATTGCCTAAAATGCAATAACAGCATTCTTTGATTAGTTAACAATTATTTCATGAATTAATTCCAGCATCTCCATCAAAGTTAAACTCTGACCTGATAGGAGGAAACGCCGAAGCTGTCGCTGACTCCGACCTCCTGCTCCAACACCGAGCTGACTTTCTTCCTCCTCCCGCTGCCTCCTCCTCTTCCTCTCTTCCTGTGGTGGTACATGACCTCCTCTTCCTCTTCCTCCCCCTCCTCCTCCTCTATGAGCAGGGCCTCCTCTCCCCCTGATGGGGTGCAGTAGCTGGGGGTGTTACTGGCCCTGCCTCCATCCAGAGACGCCCCCCCTGCCGCTGCGCCTCCCCCCAGGAAGCTGCTCCCGTCTCGGGGGCTGAAGTAGTTGGTGCTGCTGGGCGACTGGCTCTCGCTCACCGAGGGCCGGCTGGAGGGTTGGGGGACCCTCTGGGGGTCGTTGGGCTCTACAACTGGGACACCACCTGTGGTCCCAGTTCCACCAGCTTCACTGTTGCTGCTGCTGCAGCCGGGATTGGCCGAACTTCCGCCTCCACCTGCTGCGTCCTGCGCTCCTCCTGCTCCTCCTCCTGCTCCTCCTCCTGCCGCTGCGGCGCGGCCCTCCTTCAGCAGCTCGGTGCATTTGTCCACAATGTGCCACATCTGCAGCACGCTGCCCACCGTGAGGTAGTTAACGATGTCGTCACGCAGCATCCGGAGCTGGCCGGTGTAGGCGCAGCTCAGGACGCTCTCGAACGCCAGCGGGTCCATCACCGCGGGGATGGAGACCGTCGACATGTTCTTCAGCAGCACCTGGAAAAGGTCAAAAGGTCAGGGTTAAGCTGCTTCAAGACAGAAGTGGGCATTTATTATGATAATATTTAGATTTTGATTTATCACTGATTCACAATAAATTCCAGCTAATGGTTAAAATTCCTGATGTGGAAAGTTCTGAGTTTTTATCATCACTAGAGGCGCCAAATTTATAAAGCATTTATAAGACAAAGATTGGAGATGAAAACTTTATTTAAAAAAAACAAATTAAGATTTCTCATTTTAAAGGTTATTGTATCATTTATTGTGGTAAATGTCTGATCATTATAACATTTTGATATGATGTTGTCATGATAAATTGTAATTAATGATGTTTAAAATCCCCTCAAAACCACTTTGCTTAATGCCTGATGTTATAGATTTAGTATTTTTTATCACCACCAGGTGGCGCCAATTTTGTGAAACATTAATAGGAAAGTGAAAGATTGTAAATAAAAATATATTAAAAACAGCAAAAAAGGATTTTCCATGTTAAAGGTCAGAAATTTACCTAAATATTTTTTGCACTAAATCTTAATATGCCGTCACTGAGCTAAAACGTGGCAGTTATGGAGTTTATCAAAAATAAATTTCTCATGATTTTGATTTATTTTTGTCACAATAAATTCCAATCCATGGTGTTTAAAATCCAGATTGTAAGTTTACTATTTTCTCCACTGTTTGTTGAATAAAGTTGTTTCAATAAATATGAAAATATGATTAAATGAAGTTGCTTTGTGCATTTTAATGTGACTGGTGTCTTAAATAACTTGTAATTGTGAGGCTATGAGGCTATTCCATGCAGTAACAACTATAGTTACATAAAACAACTAATAAATAGTCATTGAAATTTGTTTTATCACAATATTACCATAAAATATTGTGATAAAGAATTAAGTTAATATCTTCCACTCCTACTTCAAGAATATTCATTTTAAGTAAATACTAAAAAATAAGACAGTGGATGATTTATTATCACCAGAAGAATGAAAATATGTCATAATTTATTCATAATTCATAGAAAAGCAACGATTTAGCTTATTTTCTAGCATTCAAATCTTCCTATAAAGACTTTTAATTTATTATTTGATTGTCTCAGAACCATTTGGGTCAAACTCCCCCACCTGATCATGGAAGTAGGGCGAGGACGCGGCCAGGACGCAGCGGTGCGCCTTGAAGACGTGTCCCTGAACGTGGATGGACAGATCGCACAGACTGCCGTCCTCTCTCTGCCGGTTCAGGCTGTCCAGCACCGAGGTCTGAGCGCCGGGGAAGCTGACCTCCACCACCGACCCGCCTGAGCCGCCGCTGCTGCTCCCCACCTCCATGGGAACCGACTGCATCTGCAGGAGGAAAACTGTCAAGAACCTGGATTTCTTTGTTGAAATTTTTATGTCAGTTTTAATGATTTTATTTTCACTTCTCCTGATGTTTCATGGGGCGTACCACAAGGCTTATGTCTTTCTACCTTGTGCCACTTTGTTTTTTCCCCTGTGTTTGCATCTCAATCCTGAGCTTTGTCATCATTCAAAACGCAGGCTGCACTTTGCAGTGGCCACCACTCCATCACAGAGACACACAATCAACTTTAAGACTAATTTTAAGAAACCACTGAACCAGACAGATGCGTTTTTGTACGTCAGAGGAAGGTAGAGTACCCAGAGAGAACCCATGCATGCACAGAGAGAGCATGCAATCTTCAGGCTGAATTTTGTTCAGTTACAGTCGCATCCATATTCAGCTACCAGACTCTTTAACTAGAAATTCAAACTTCAAAGCAAATAATTACTGCTTTGAAGCAAAAGTATTGTTCACTTCAGTTCAGCTGAAGAAAAGAAACATTTTTCTTTTTTTATGCAAACCAGTGCATGCATTCTCAGTTTACACAAATTAACCAAAATATACAGAATAAAACTGAGATTTGCATGCAAACAGCTCTTTGATATGATCAACATTTAACTAAAAATATTCTGCAGATCACTCAGAAACAATCAAGTGTCTTCACGTCCTGCAGTCAAATATGTTCATTTCTATTGCATGTCATGCATCATCCATCAGACACAAAGCAGCAGATCATATTTACTGACAGCACAGTGTTGTTCTAGTTTAACAGGTTGACTTTACAGAAAGCTGCACATCTCTGCAGGTTCTCCACTCATAATAACACTTTACTGCAGAGTGCATGAGAAAACCAGCCTAAAACCAGAGTCAGGTGACACTTACAGAGCTGCACATCCCAGACTGAGCTGCTATCATGTCCTGAGTGAGACTGTCAGCTCCAGTCTGACAGACATCTGTGAAACATCTGGAACAGCGTCAGACTCCATCACTACAGCTGTGAGGTTAGCCTGCTAGCCGCAGTTAGCTCACCAGGCTCAGGTAAAAGCAGCAGGTTCGGCTCACCGTTTCAGTCCCTGCTGCCCTCAGAGGTCCGGTGTGTGGGGGAGCCGAGGGCAGGAACCGCTGCCAGGTCACCCAGAACCAGAACTCCCTGGCGCATTTTCACCGAACCCGCCGCCCGTCGGATCCCTGCGGCTGCAGACAGAGACTCTGCGCCTTTAAGGCCATTCCAGACAGGCGGGCCAGACTTTGGCCGACAGAAAATCACATATTTAAAGTAAAGCTTTAATAAAGACGCTGATAATCACAGAACGGATGTGGAGATTTCATTTAATGTATATATATATATAAAATCTTAAAACTGCCACATTGCTTTTTTATTTTCACATATTTTAAAGGAACTAGTCAGTGTTTCATCCTCCACTAACAAATATCCAGAGTAAAATTAAAGAGTAGCTTTTCACTGCAGAATTGAACAAAAATACGTTTTAAAAAGCGAAGAAAAAGAAATAAACCATCTAAAGCTGCTGTGATGACGTCACAAGAAGCGTCTTAACTGCTCTGGGTTTATTCATGTCTTGTTCTAGTTTGTACAGGTAATCAAATATTATAGCTGTTTATCTGCACCATTGAGTTTATTTTATGTTGTGAAATATTTTTAAACCTGACATAAATCCTCCATTTACTTTTATTTAAAAAAACTATTACAGCCAGTTTATTCTTGAAATTCAAAAATAATTTATTGATCTCAAAGTAAAGTTAAATGTTGGAATTTATATTATTTAAAAATTATTGAGTTAATGTAAATCTTATATTTAATCAAAAATTGGCTCCAGTTCAAACCAGAACTGAGCAAAATCCTGTTTTACAGCAGTTATTGGTATTATACAAGTTATGACTTATTTTGAATGTTTTATTTTAAAAATAAATAAAAGTATTACTCAAAGCCAGTAAAAGTGAAATACTTTTAATATGTACTGATTTTTGGATGCACATAAGAATCAGAGAATTTGAGACACAAACAAAACAAAAGTTCTTATAACAGCAATTAAACATATAGTAAATGGAAAAACACAAAATAATAATAAAAGTATAGAACAGTATAAAATCCATCCATCCATTATCTGCTCACTCTTATCCCTATTGGGGTCAGGAGTTGCCGGTGCATCTCCAGCGGGGTCACCCTGGACAGGTCGCCAGTCTGTCACAGAACAGCATAACAGTTAAATCTAATGTAGTAATAAATATCTATCACTGCTGCAACCAAACACTATTAGTTATAGAAATTTAATTTTAAGAATAAAGAGAACATCAATACATTTATTTGCAGTTGTTCTTCATTTATTCATACTTTAAAAAAAAAGATCAGAAATAAATAAATAAAATGAACCTTTTCCCTAAAAACACCAGTGATGGATATTTAATGTTTGAGTCAAAACTTAAGAGGTTAAAAACAGACAAATATTTATTTATTTATGTACCAAAGCTTTCATTTCTTATGAATCTGGCAGCAGATGAAGCTCCAAACTGAGTACAAACATCTTACAGATTGATTATAGTAATAAAGTAGAAAAAAATTTACATGTTTATGTAAAAACCTGAATTTATTTCTTGGTGCAAGTGGCCGTCCCGATCACGCAGTCATTCACCTGGAGAAACAGCAAAACAAAAATTAAATAAAGCTTTTTATTTATACAGCAACTCATCAGGATGGTGATAAACATGAATGATTCATCCAAATATGAATCACTGAATAATAACAGCCCCAATATCAGCCATGTTTCAACAAACTGACTAAACAATGTTTTAGTGAAATCATGTCTCTGTGGGTTAGAAAACTGGTAAATAATTCAGACCAAACTCTGACTGACCTTACTGGCAAACCTTAAAGAATTGAGTGTTTCTCCAAAGCTGTCCGACTCTGGAGAAATATTCACGAACATCAACCTGGAGTCCAGACAATAGAAACGATCAGAAACCACAACAACACAGCTGATGTTTCTTCAGATAATTTGAATAACATCTTTCAAATAAATTATTTTTTAAACAGATGAGTGACCTTTGCAGGGTAAATGATGAAGAACTCACGTTTTGCTGTTTCCTCCAAGGCAGTTCTGCAGCAGGTAGGTCAGTTTGGAGTTCCTGTATGGGATGTGGCTCTCCTGAAACAGTTCTTATGTTTTAGAAGCAGAATGAAAACTGGCTCATATTGTGAATAAATCACTTCAGGTCTCACACACCTTATTGGCCAGAGAAGTGATGACGATGCCCAGGTTGGACAGGGAGCTGTTGATGGACGTCATCTCCTTGAAGCGCTCTCCCTGAGACTGACTCTTCACCATTCGCTCGCTGCCGGCCAAATCCACCAGGCAAAGAGTGGCTGTAACCGTGGAGACGAGGATCAGTCAGGAAACTATTCAGTTCATAACACCTGAACAGGTGCAGCAACTAAATTCTGGAGCTGATTTTTTTTTTGTAAAGTTTTGATTTGTCAATATCAACATTCTGCTTTAGGAATAATACAGAAACTTATGTTAACATTACAGAACAACTTTTTTATGATATTTTTCTTTTTATGGTATTTATATCAGGAGCAGAAATCACAAAGAAAAAAAAAGCTAGAAAGTTAAATTTAACCAGCTTTAATAATTGTTTAGTATTATTATTTGGTAACATTTATGTGTGATGCATTCAATGACAGGAAAGAGATTAACTGAGTGTTTCATGTCTAATCAAACTGAAACGTCAGCCCACTTCAGCAGCTTTCTTGGTGAATGTCTGAAAATCTACAGTTAAGCAAAAAGAGCAGATTGTTCCCACCAATCAAAAGTAATATTTCAAGTATAAAAGGTGAACCCAACTCCATCGTTTGGAGATAAAAACACTCACACTTGCACTTGATGTCCCTGCCAGCATTCACTCCCTCAATCTGCAGCTGGAACACAGAGTGTGAGCGGGAGGAGCGATCGTTCAGGGCCGTCTGGGCCGTGGAGCGGTTCTCTTTGGCCAAAGCGATCAAACCAAGAACCTGAAGGAAAAAGCAGAAGGTTTTCTGTAAGTCTTTACATTTTGGTCTCTGACGGTGTTGTAGAACCAGGATCCTCAGACGGAGCCGTGCCTGGTCCTCGGTGTAGACCTTCTGGTAGGTCAGGTTGGTGACGGTCACGTCGTTGCTGGCCGTTTTTCGGATCTCGTGTTCGGGTCTCTTGCTGGCCTTGCCGGTGTACAGGAGGTCCCGCAGGGTCTCGTTGTAGATCTCAACAAAACTCGCAGTGAAGGTGAACTGAGAACGAAACAGATTAAAAGTTAGAGAGCAGGAAGTTTTCTTTAGACATGAAAACACAAACAGGTTTCAACAATAATTTAGAGTTTGAGAGCAGTCTCAGTGAATTATAGATTTTAGAAACAATAAAAAGAAAGAAAAAAAATGACTTGACATTTCCGAGAAGGATGCAAGTTATTGATTGAGTTAATCTTAAGCTGATTGATTGAAATTGTGGTTTCTCAACAAGTTATTGTTCTCCGTTTAAGGTGAAGGGAATCATTTTTCAGGGTCTGGTCGAAATAGACAAACTATGTAAAACCAGGAGTAAATATGTCTGTCATATGAAGATACTGTTGTGCTGTATAATGTACTCTGGTTCTGACTTCTGGCAAACTTATGCTCTTGATTGTGTTTTCTCCTAACGTGAGAAGAATTCTTAGCATAGAATAAGAAGAATTTCAATAAAGCAGAAGAAATGTTATGTTTTTTGAACAACAACAACATTTGTTGTTAATCTGTTGCTAAGAGATGAGCGCATTTTCTGGTAACCAAGAACCACGAAGAAAAACAACAAATGCAGTGCATTAACATTAGTTCAAACATTTTCCCTGGATATTTCCCTAAAATAAGCTTTTTAGCTACTTGTTTTATTTAAGAATAAGAAAAAAATTGCTATAAGAGCACTGTAGCTTACTTTAGCATTGATGCTAATTTTTAGCATCAGAATGCTGGGTTCCAACTGACCGGTTCACTTTGGCAGGTCCAGTTTAAATTTCTTCAGAAATTTTCTAATTGTTTGGTTATTACACAAAACTCCCCTGGATTAGCAAATTTATTTATTATTTATTTCTGTATCAACTGGCTCTGCTTAGATTGACCAGTGGCACCCTCTGCAGGACGGTGGCCAAACTACTAAAGGAAGATCTAAGCATTAGTCATTAATTAACGTTAAAAACAACCGAATCAGGTGAAGCTAAGCTAACCTCCCAGCCTTGAGAGCTCAGCTTGTCCCCGGCTCTGAAGATCTGCTGCACGGCTCTGGGAATGACGCCCCTCGTGTCGTCCACTTCCTCTCCCTCCATGGTGTAGGTTTTCCCACTTCCTGTCTGACCGTAGGCAAAGCAGCAGACGTTGTATCCATCCAGAGCCGACTGCACCAGCAGGGAGATCTCATCAAAGATCTGAAAACAAAACCTTCCCATGAGGCCTTTCCTCTGCAGCGCTCAGATCACAGCAGCTGTTGTTAACGAGGAGCTGATGTTTTCCTCATGTTGCTCACCTCCTGCTGTGAAGCCAGAGGCCCGAACACCCGGTCGAAGCTGAAGTGATAATTCTTCTGTGTCTCGGCCGTTTTACCCGTATGAGACTAAAGGGCAGAAAAAACAAAAAGATTCTGTTTAAATAGTCTGATATTTCTGTGTTGGCATGGCAATAAGCAGCAGATCTTTGCTACAATATTCCCACCTCCTCAGTTTTGGCCAGCATGACAGACTTGTTGTCGCTGGCTGCCAGCTGGATGTGTTTACTCAGGCCTCCATCTTCCAGAGGACGAACTCTACAAAACACCCTGATGTTACCCTGAAACACAAAACGATTCTCTTTTCAGCTTCATTCAACGTTAGACATTAAATTAACTTGTGCAAACAGCTCAACTTGGTTAAATAAAAATGGATTTGACTCAGATCTTTTGGGCCTTTACGGATGAACAGCGACCCACCTTCAGCTCCTGGATGGCGTTGTGGAGCCGCCGGCGCTCCATCTCCCCGGCGTGAAGCTCATCTCTCTGCTCCGCCACAGTTTCCTTCAGGGAGCTGACTTCTTCTTCTCTGTCTCTCAGGGTGGCCTGCAGTCGGGTCAGCGTCGATTCCTGCACAGACATCTTCATCTGCAGAGGAAACAAAACACAAAAAACAGGCATGTCACAATAAACTTCACAATGATAAATTGTCTCAAAATTATTGCGATAAATAATAATAATAATAATATTGTCAATTTGAGACCATTTTCAAGTGTTGTAATGGAAAAGACATGTTAAAGCTTCAAGACTGAAAAAAACTAATTTCTAAAGAACATTTAACATTGGAACTAGAAAAAATGTTGTACAACCAAAAATAAATAAAATATAAATAAGTTATGAAGTCTGTAACCGAACTTGCTTTTCAAAAAATATAATTCAGCTTTGACTGGGAAAACAAGCTAAAGTGCCAGTTAGGGCTTTTATTTAAAAAACATTAAAGGGTAGTATTCAATATAATATTAATACAACGGTTGTCCACATTAAAATGATCAATCTCATTTTGATCTATTACGCGATTGTGACAGGCTTAAACAAATAAAAATGTATTTCTGTATATTTTCAAAGTACCCATCACAAACAAAAATCACATTTTCTCACTTCTCTAAAAGTTCGACCCTTTAAACCTGGTGTGGTTGTTATAGTAACATGTTTTTCAGGTGTTTGGACTGATCCAGAACCAGGATTCTGCTGTACCTTCAGAGTCTGCAGCTCCGTCTCCTGGCTGTCCCGCAGCGTCTCCATGACCTTATATTTCTGCTCTAAATTGGAGAGCTCCTTCTGGAGGACGTTCTTCTCTCTCTGCACTTCTTCAAGCTGATTCTGAACTCCAGACAACATCTGCAGCTCCGCCTCATACTCACTAAACCAGCAAGGACTCCACAGTTAGCATCACATCATACAAAAATAAAAAAGATCTACACTGAACCCATTTCCTACTAAATAATCTGCTCTTACCTGATTTTCCTCTTCTGTCGCTTGACTTCTTGCTCCAACTCAGACACTTTGGTTTGACCTTGAGCCACGGCGTCCTTCAGCGCCTCGTTCTCCTCGTTTACAGATCTGTATTTGGTCTGGTAGTTGCGGATTTTACCCTCCATATCATTGACTTTCCCCTTCAGGTCCCATGGCTTGCGGCGGGTGGCTCCTGCCACACCTGCACAAGAATTTCAAACGTTTTTCAAACTTTTTTCAGTCGAAATTCTGTTTGATTTATTGAATATAGCAGCTTTAGCCTTACATTTGTAAATCCATTAATTGTTGAAGGATAAAAAAAAGATGGTATTGATTCTTAAAGTCATCTGAACAAGATGAGAATCATCTTGTTCAAACATATGTATATGCATAAACGTATGTTTCAGCTTTTTTCTCTGGCATTAGGCACAGTAAAAAGATAACTTTGTGGACGACAGTCAACAGTTTCTCACCAGGTTTTGCTCCTGGAGGTGCAGCTTTGGGAACAGTGGAAGCTGCATCAGGCCTCCCAAACCCTAACAGAACAGAACCATAACATTATACTCAGGCAGCTCCATCAGAACCACCATCTGCTACAAACACCAGGTTATTGTGCAGAGATAACAGGACATCTGACCTCTGGAAGGGCCAGCAGCCACAGTGGCAGCTCCTGCTCCTCTAATTGGTCTATCTGTTGATAAATACCAAACAATTAAAACAAGACAATATGGTCTGTTCACTGCTGTTGATGGTGATTAAGTTCTGAACATGGAGAAATTCTTCAGTAACGTACAGGGTGGTACTCTGGCTGCCGCAGCAGCAGGACGCTTGACTCCTATGATGGTTGTAGCTGCCTGAGGTTTGCGAGGCTCCTGGTCCTTACGCATTCGCTTCTGCAAAACACAGCAAGACGACACAAAGAGCCATCACTGACACATATTCTGGTTTATAAACAAACTGTACACAAACTTATGCATGAAAATGGAAACACTGCAAAAGTATTTTCCCTACAGCTTCTGACAGAATCAAACTGAGACGTAGGAAGTGTTTTTATCACAAACCTGCAGAGGAGCCATGTCCAGGGAGTTCTCAGAGCTGGCAAGAACTCTCTTCGATGACATGACTGGCAGTCGGGACATAATCAGCTGAGGACAGAGGACAATGAAATGATCAAAACAGAAAAATCACAAAAGAGAAAAGAAAGGTCACAACCTAGCAGAGGCTACTGCTGGTTAGCTGGCAGAAGAAAGGCGACTAAAATCTTACAAGAAAGACAAAAAACAAGTGTAGTGAAGGTGTTGAAGCTGAAGGAGAGCCAAACATCAACTGAGTTAAAACTGTTAGAAAATCTAAGCAGGACTCAGCACACAGGCCACCTGATCAAATAATCCAACTACTTTACAATATTAATTTCTTATAATTTTGTTATTCTCTGAAAAATTTAACACTTGTTTATTTCATTCATTTATAGTTTAAAATAAGCAAGACACATGTTGACATGAATTAAAGTTTTGAATGAAAAGAAATATTGTACAGTGTCAAAAAGAAAATCTGCAAAACAAAACTTTTTTTAGATGTTAGCTTAAAATCCAAATATCTGTAAATAGTCAAAAATATAACGTTAATCGTCTAAATATTAAATATTTAGCACAGATATAATTTAAATATAAGTAATTACTAGATAGTGTCATAAATCTTTTTTTTTTTTTTAGTTCTTGTCAATCCAAACAAACATGCACAGTTTCTGGTCTGGAACCCCAACTCCATTAGTTATGCTTAAATTTTTTAACTATTAAAACATATAATAAAAGATTGGATCCATTTATAGCACCAAAAGTATAAATATTAGTGATAATACAGAATTCAAAATGAATGAATCAATGTTTATATCTGATATTCAACTCACTTAAAATGCTCAAAATATAGTTTGAGACTCAAAACTTAACACAGAGGTCTCGAATGCTACATTAGCATAAACAAAACGAGAAAATCAAGCTTAAGAGCAGTAAATGTGTCCAGTGCAAGGAGTTTTTAAGCTGTGTTGTTAACAGATGAGGCAGAACAAGTTCTTCTGTACATCAATTTTCTTCCCTTGTACATGGTTCAACTCGCAGAAAAATAATTTAAATTTAGTCCAAACGGATTATCCCGACTAATCCATCAATAACCAACGTCCGCGTTGTTACTGACTTGGGCTGCGTTCAGTTTGATCTTAACACTAAACTAACTTATGAAAGTACCGTACGCAGTACTCGTTTAAGCGTGACTTCTAAACCGCTATTCAACAGTTAAGATAGTCGAAAAATGATCTATTGGGAACAAAATACATGAAAACAAACCTGTATCTTCGCCCCGTTTCCCCGTAGATCTGCAGTTTCCGTCCGTTTGAATTTGAAATGCAACTGTTTTGGTGAGCGCTTTGGATTCTCTGCCGTGATTGGCTGACACAGCGTAAACGCCGCCTCCTCTCATGTGTACGTTTGGTATATCTAACTGCATGTCCTGACAGGGCGGGATACACGCTGTTTGTACGGTAAGCTCCGTGCAAAAGGCAAAACCAGGGTACAGGTATATTCCTCAAAATTATTTCTTAGAAAATAGTTTTTCTACTCTGAATACGTGGAACGCTTTCATAAACAAACATAAAATGACTTTAAAAATGTTTTTAAAAACACCTTTGTTAAACATGACCAATATGTTTATTGATTGCGTTTCTTTTTTGGGCAGAGAAAAAAAAATTTGTGCACCAATTTGGTTGTATTTCATTAAAATCATAACATCATCAGTAACCTAACAAATGTTTGCTAAAAATTTAGCAAACATGTTATCCATTGTTTGTTAAAAGTTGGTAACATTTATTATAAAATATTGCCTAATCATAAAACTGAACACTTAGGCAATAAATAATAAATTTAAATATTGAAATTTGTAAATATTTTGAAATAAAATCCAAAGTCTGATGTGTTTTAATATAATTTAAATTTCATCCAATAGCCACAATTCTCAACTTAAATTGGACATTTCTTTGAAAAATGTGAAATTTTGACTTTTGCTGACATCCATACATATTATTAGTTCTGGAATGAAAGAAAACGATACTTTCAATGCTCTTCCACACAAAATATTGAAGAAAATATTTCAGATTATTGCATTCAGTATGACACATCTTATGCAAATACATCATTTGACAATTCATCTTCTGAAACCAACAAAAATCAAACACAAACTAACCTAAATTCATCTACATCAGTAATAAACCCTGCAGATTGGATTTCAGTTGAATAAATCAATCATGGCCTTTCATCATAAACAGTTTTTGAATTTTATTCTCCATAAGGGAAAAAGAAACAGTCTGTTCAGATGAGTAGGAGCTTTAACTGTGCATACAGTATGTAACATAGTACAGTTAACTGTTTACCAGGAGCATTGCTAGGTCATTTTTTTTCATAAAAAGACACAGAGACATACAAAGTTGAGTATACATGAAGACCGTTGGCTGTTGTACAGGCTGCTTGAACATTTTGATTGGATCAACGGTTTGCGGTGTCCCAGGTCACCATTTAATCTAATGCTGTTTAAACACATTAGTCAGGAGTCTGAATGCAGTGGCTTTATTTTACACAGCACCGTTAATAGTTTTTTTTAAATAGAAACATTTTTTTTTTATAATTGGTGAAACAATTTTCACTTATTTTCTACATTACTGAAAACGACTATGCCTTCATTAGCCTAGAAAACAAAAGCATTAGTGATAATTAGTCAAAAGATTTTTAATAACTAAAGAAACTCAATTATTCAAAGTTAAATCATAAATGGTTGTGTTTAAAGAAAAGCTGCAGGTCTCATTGTAACTCCTAGTTATTTTTCAGCAGAACCAGTTGGGTACAGTACCGGACCTGGGACACAGTCTGTGGTTTGGGTGCGTTTTCATATATTCTGTACACAAGACATACTTCCCTTTTAAAGATGAAAAAGTCTTTTCTATCTATTTTATGTACAGCATACTGCAATACCATAATGCCTCAGAGTGGATATACTATGGATAACATTTGCACTACAGTTATAATGAAAGTAACAATAATATGTATGAAAAGTTCTTAAAAAAAGAAAAGGTTGATAACAGTACCTGTCAGCCGTGTTTATCACACAATCATTATTTCCCATCAACCCCCCTGATAAGAGCGGGGCGGGCTCTCGTCGCCCAAAGGAGGAAGATTAACCGCTCCTCTTAGAATAAGAAAACAAACGACTAAACGCTTTCTTTCCGTCACGTTCATGCACTCACTCTGCTTTCTCTCTGTATGTTCCTCTGTCGGTAGAAAAATACAAACATGATTTATATATATATATATAAAAAAAAAAGACAAACAATGACAAACATAGGCGTGAAGTACGAGCTTCATCAAGTGCTTTCTGTAGGACTCCTCCGTCCCGCTTTCCTCCGATCGCTCTGCTGCAGATTCCTCAGATTTAGTACATTCTTGTTGAACTCGGTTTTTGTTCAGGACTTCAGGCTCTGAAAACAAAATGGTTCCTTTGTTCTTTGATCTTCTGATGTTTAATTGTTATTTGTAAAATGAATCTATTGGAATTTAGATGAAAATACATAACTTCCATCTTCTGTGTTATGATTAAGTGCTTCCATTTCCGTACTGGAATTTTTTATCATTTATAAATGATTATTTGTTTTTACTCTTTTTTTTTTGGCTTGTTGAAGTATTTCAAGAAGAGTTTAATCTGCAAAGTTACGTCTAAATTTACAGAGATTATTTTTAATTTCACAGATAATTTACAGTCTTCATTTCCCAGTATTATCTCAAAGGTTGGTTTAATTCCTGATGTGTGTTTTTTACAGCTCAACCAAAGTAATAAAGGTGAAACTTGAGGTGCAGATTTATTTTTACCTAAATTTATGATTTCAAAGTGAAAAGAGGTTTTTCCAGATATTAAACGTGCAAACCCATTTCCACCAGTTGGGACCTGCTTTTCCACTCGTCTCGGAGGTACCTGAACTCAACACTGCAGACTATCTGTGATCCAACATGGAGCCTAAAGTTGTTCCCAGCTTTAAAGCTTCAGAATCAGGTGAACCAAACTGAACTTCCATCTCCTGATTGTATCGCAATATCACTCCGATCCCTTTCCAATCGTCCTTCAGAGCTACTTGACGGTGAAAATAAAAACGCAGCTGGAGTCAGTGTCGGAGGCGGATGGCTGATGAGGATGGTAACAGTTTCTCCTTTCTTAGCCACGTTTCTAGTTTTGCTTTTAGAAGACTGTGAAGATGAAAGACGGTGAATCAAATGGAGCTTTTTACACTGCAGATTATTAGTCCTGTCCAACCAGAGCCGCAGGACGCCGCCTACGAGTTCATGTGCTCCACCTGGATGGCTGACGTGGAGACGGTTAGACAGAGGTCTTTATGGGTCACCGGCAGGTCGCCAACGCTGACGGGTTTATACTGGATCTCACTGGCCGACACTGTCTTGTACTGGTGCAGATCGAAGGGGCACGGAACGACGCCCTCAGAGGGTTGCTGGGTGGGTTGGTAGCTGCCCGGGGGCCCAGGGTTCTGGTTCTGGTTGGCGTTGTTTGGGTTGTTCTGGCTTTGGAGATGACTTCCTCTGCCTCTGCCTCGACCGCGGCCCCGGCCCCGCCCCCCTCCTCCTGGCGTCAGGCCCTGGGCCTGCTGGGCGGCGACCGTCGCTGCCACCGTTAACGGGTCGGGGTTGTGCTTCCTCATGTGTTTCATTAAATAAGTCTCCTAGAAAAAGACAAAAAGGAAACATCATTTATTGTTGCTTGGACAAAATGTGTTCATGAGTTTAGCTAAGTTTTGACCTGATAGGGTAAGGTTTAGAACATAATTATAGTATTTATTAATTATTACTACAAATTATTTGTAGTTACTTATAAATACTAAGTTTTCTATGATAAAAACAAGGATTTTGCTGAAACGCTGCACATCTTTCATCTCAAATTGTCCACTTTCCCAGAATTACATTTACAGATTTCTCTGTACTTTTTTGGCCATTTTTAAAGTGCTCTAACAGTATTTTATACACACAATACAAAATGTTCATCACATTTCAAATATGGAAACCCAAAAAACCACAAACTGGAAGACAGATGGAAGGAATGCATCAGGTGAAATGGGTTGATAAATGATGAACAAATGACAAGATGATAAAAGATCAATAGATGCAACTTTTACATAATGACCCAGAATAATGCATACTGGATCCAAGTACTCCTTTATGATTGCAATTTGATATATTGTGCAGTTCTGGTAAAGAAAAAATTCTCCTTGGCTCACAGCTCACATTAACAAATGTCTTTACAAGATTTCCAGCAAATATTTCAGATTAATCCAAATTTTAGATCGTTTAGTAACCCTCCCGTCTGAAAGCGTACCGATGTGTAAGATCTATTGCAGAGGCCGCAGGAGAACAGCTTGGCGTGTTTGACGGTGTGCGTCGACAGGTGAACCTCCAGACTGGCAGCGTCTGTGTAACCACGGTTACAGTTGTGACACTTGAAGGGCTTGTCTTTGTTGTGTTGCCGACGGTGAGACTGCGAAAAAAATGCACACAAGAGGGGTAAAGATAAAACAAAAAAACGTAAGAAAGGATTTTATGAATGTGACAGGATGTCAGAAAAATGATTCCAGACCTGCAAGTTGGACAACTGAGTGAAAGCCTTTTCACAGCCAGGATGGTTACACTTGTATGGTCGGTCACCAGTGTGAATTCTGAGAAGAAAACATCAAATTAATCCATTTAACTTTAATACATTTATTTTGCACAAAAGTAAAATTTAAGAGCAGGTTCCATGAAGCAGTCCTGCATACCTCTGATGATTAAATGAAAACATTCCTCATGCAATAAATTACTTCATTTCTCTTGTTTCTTCTACTTTCTCTTCCACAAAACTATTTCTTTCAGATCATTTCTAATCAATTAGTTGAATTACGGCTTGGCATAAAGCTGAATTGCTACCAAATTTCTGTAAATATATAGCTCTCACAATGATTAAATAATCAACAACAAATCTCCACAGACCTGCTCCAAACATGCAGAGTCCATACACTCTTCCTACAGTAAAATTCAAGCATTTTCAATGTAAGTTTTCTAACTTTTCACCACATTTTATAGATTAAAACAATACCAGTGAACTAAAACAGATTCTTTTAGCTCACTATGATATAATTTATTATGGTTATTAATAATGTCTTGTGACAGACTAAAATATAACTAAATTTGATGTTTTGAAATGTCTCTCACCCAAAACACTATTTTAACAAAAAAATTTTTTTTCCCAATTTCAAAAACTTTGTTTAACATATAAAATATTAGCAAACCTTTATTTCAATCACACTGATCAATAAGTCATTGAACCATTAGGAATAATAAATATTGATTATATTGGAACAATCCGATCAAATCATGTGAAATTAAATGACCTTCCTGCTCAAATTAAATCCTTCAATACAATATACAAACTAAGTTACAGAAAAAGCATCTAAAAAATGTTTCCGTTAAGTTTTCTGACATTTCACAATTAGGAATAATTTTGGTGATTCTCCAAACAAGAGAAGTTTAGCTTGATTTAACTTTAGACATTGAGGGGAAAAAAAATTGCCTTTTTATTTTATGAGAATATCTGGTTTCAACTGTTAACATTTTTCAAAAGTAGGCTTTTAATCAGACGTTAGTTTGCATTTTAGTACCAAAACTGTCACTTTGAACATCTAACATTTTCAAAGACTTTACACAGCAATCAAGCACTTTCCAAACCTTGAAAACATTTAATAAAATTCAAGCATTTTCAAGGATTTTAGCCGGAGTAAACCCCACCCAGCCCCGCCCGGCCCGGCCCGGCCCAGTACCGTGTGTGCTGCTGTAGGTGACTGAGCTGCCTGAATGTTTTCTGGCAGTAGGAGCAGGTGTAGGGCTTGGCCCCCGTGTGGATGCGGATGTGCTGGGACAGGTAGCTGGAGTTGGCAAACGACTTGGAGCAGTGGGGGCACTTGTGGGGCTTGGCCTCAGTGTGGTTTCTAACACGGAAAGCCGGGATCGGAGGGGATGAAGGGGAAAGGATGGAGAGAGAGAAACAGAGAGAGAGAGAGAAACAGCGAGAGATTTTTAAGCTACAGCATGACCAAACTTCCCGACGAACCGAAGATCAAATCATGCGTTAAAAGGTTAAAAGGATCTGCGATCAATTCTTCTGATCGCAGATCGCTATGTTTGACAGTGTGCTCTTTGTGCTGCGTCTGAGTTGTGAAAACACAGAACAAACATACAGCAAGCACAGTCACGCTTTCCTTTCTCTCTCTCTCTCTCGCTCTCTCTCCATTTGGTGTGTCCTGCAGTGAGTGGGTGTGTCTCTGTGAACGTACAGACGGGTGGCAGGCAGGTGGAGAACGTCATTCTGATTCAAACAAACGGACTACAGATGATATGGGAAACCCAGAGCAAAGCAGTGAGTGAAATTAAAACACGAATCAGAGACGTGGCGAGCTCAAACAGAAAATTAAACCATCTGTTGAATGATGGCAGCATGAATGAGTGAAATGTGATTTTATTACTTGTAACCTCATGCATGATTAGTGAAATAACAATAGTTGGGATTAGTAATTAGTACCATCTAGTTTTGCTATCTTAGTCATGCACTCTATTTTGTACACAGTCACTATTTAGAGCACACAAGAATAAAATATGTAATATTCTTTTTATATGAAAATTAAATAAACCTACTAAACAAGGAGAATAAAGAATATTTTTGGGTAAAGAAATGAACAATTTCACTTTCTGAGCCATAAATATGCTTTTTAGTCTGCTTATTGTTTAAGTTTTTATGTTTATGAATATTAAGAACAATTGAATATTTTTGATGCTGCAGTGTTGAGGGCAGCACTTTTTGCAGAAATTATTACATAAAGTTTTGTTCATATTAAAGCAGTGGAAACAGCAAACAGTGCTAAAGGAAGTTTGGTTTCTGGAAATTAAAAAAATTAAGAAACTAACTTTCCAGCTTCCAGTTATTCTATATATTTCCAGCAAGGTCAAATATTTACTTTTGCATTTGTTTTTCTCAAATGAACATCCATTTGAAGTCTCATAATTGAGAGTGAATCTTAATGAAAAATTGGTGATGTCTGAGGGAGCGGTGCAAAGGAAGAGATTTTAAGGGACGACCCAATCAGGTTTAAGATTAAAGACTTAAATATTCTTGGTATTTTTAAGAGGAGAGGATTAAGGTCAATGGGTTCAGTGTCAGCTTTGATATTTGTTGATTTGTTTCTGCTCTCCAATGCAGCTGTGCTAAAGAAAAAAATTATAAAATTATTGGATCAGGTTTGAGCTAAATGAAAAAGAGCTTATTTTACTTCTACAATTGAATTAAATGTTTAGTAAAATGCCCAAAGACCTGAATATTATTTACTTCAATACATTCACTAAATTACATTTTCTTAAAACAATATGCACTAAAGACGACTATCAAAGATAGAAGATGTTTCTGCTGACCAGTGTGGTCGTTTGTTGGTCTCTACATGACCTGAACTGAACAGGAAAAAAAAAAAATCACTGACCAGTAAAAATGTCATTTATCTGGTGGAAACGTTGATGAATTTTTATGAAAGCCATTTCATCCAATCCGATACATTAGAGCATGTAAGGTAGTGACTGAGTTTATGTTAATTCCACTAAATGCAGAGGAAAAGAAGCATTCTGTTTTCTCTGGACGATCATGCAAGGAAGTGACAAAATGCATGGGTGAAATGAGAATTCAAACACACTTCCTCCAGTCCAGCACCACAAAATGTTTATATATTTTTTTGTTGATGCATTTTCAGGGTGCTGTTGGTGAGGAAATGAAAGGAGCAGACTGAGATTTCTTATTGGGAAACACAGACCTGATCGGGGACAGACCAAGGCATGCAAAGCAGGAACATACGACTGCTTCATGACAGCACAGTTCTCATCTCCACAACATGAACTGTTGCATCAATCCAGTCATAATGAGATCTATTATATGATGAATATGATTTGACTGTGCATAAAGAGCTTAACACTGTCAACACTCCTCCAAACGACCCCCAGCTGACTGACTACCCCATCACTCTGAACAGGTTCATGCTCAAACTGAAAAAGCAGAGATAACGAGCACAAACAGTCAGAAGCTGCAGAGCCAGCTGGGCGGCCCAGTACCGTGTGTGCTGCTGGAGGTGACTGAGCTGCCTGAATGTTTTCTGGCAGTAGGTGCAGGAGTAGGGCTTGGCCCCGCTGTGGATGCGGATGTGCTGGGACAGGTAGCTGGAGTTGGCAAATGACTTGGAGCAGTGGGGGCACTTGTGGGGCTTGGCCTCAGTGTGGGACTTAGCGTGAATCTGCATGTCTGACTTGCTGAAGAACGTCACTGCACACATCCGACATCTGTGGGAAAAAGAGGTTAAAAACATGTAAAATGAGCTGCAAACTGATTAGACTTCTCCAATATAAGATCCTCAGGACCTGTAGGACTTGGGTCCATCTTTACTGGTATGATCATCCTCATCATTTGACAGATCATATGGGTCAGCAGAGTGATGCTGTGACACATAAAGAGTAAAATATGAGGATTAAAAGGATATTATAACATTATTTACATGACAAACTAAACAGCTCACCTGTCCACCAGCAGCAAGATGGGCTAAAATTAAAGCATCACTTCCTGGAGGGAGAATCCCACCAACTCTGCCCATCATCTGTTTGCTCTTCCTGCCTCGCTTCGATGGTGTCGGCATGACAACGGCTGGAGGAACAGCACCATCCTCCTTCTTATCTGGAAGAAAAGAAACTGGAGGTTTCATTCACTCTATATTTGCATGTAAATCATCTAAATGTTTAATTACAAAATGAAAGAACAAATATGAGCTACACAATAAAAAAACAGAAAGGAAATCACTGCTAAATGACTGATTATGTGGTGAACTGCTGGGTTTTACCTGTGTTTGAGGGGTGCACTGCAGACACTATCATGGTGGTGGCAGTGGGGGGTCCAGTTACAAACGACTGTGTGGAGGCAGTTGGAACCAGTGTGCCTTGTGGGGTGGTGATCACTAACCCCGCTGAGAGGAGAAACAAACTGTGAAACCGACAGTCTAACATGTTTCACCACAGCTGAACATTTCTCACATGTGGAGAAGAGACAGAAAATGAATTTTTCTACACTGCAGGTGTCCAGAGCTGAGACAGGCGGTTCGCTCTGAGGAAAACAATACATGACACTAGATTATTGAAGTGACAAGATGATTAAAAATAAAACAAACACTAATTTTCCTTCACACAAATCTGTTCCAGATCTCAGATTAAATTGTGAAGGAATTCTCAGACAGTGATGATCCTTCTGATTGAGTAAATATTTAATTCCCATCAGTGCATGGCATTTAGTGCAGCACAAAAAGGATGATTGTTGTAAGTCAAACCCTAAACTACTGGAGAGATGCAGTAATATATTACCCTTCTTTGAATGTTGCAAAACATTGCAAACCATAAGCTATAAAAATGGCCTTGCCTATGAACATAAATGTGACTGTAAACTGCTCTTTCTCTGAAATATTCTCCTAAAACTGTTTTAGTTCATGTTAGTTCATTTTGATCAGGCTTAAACAATACATTAAAAACATATAGTCACAGCAAGATCAATATGTGTAATACTAATAACAGGAATAACTGTAACTGAAATAACAGTGGGTCCTCTAAATATCATTTTGAATATGAACTTTTCCAAATAAGGAGACAGCAGGACAGCAAAATATTGTGATGCATTCGCTCCATGTGCTGCATCAGTGAACTTTCTCATTCTAGTTTCACTAAGTGCAAGCTTAGAGACAGTAACACTCCTGTGTCTAAGCGGTTTTATCTGATGCTATTAATGTTGGAATTTGTGGTTGTGGCTCCAGTGCAGCTCTGAGTTTAAAACTAGAGCTGCTATAAACTATATTTTCCCTCAAGTCTTCCTGGAAGTGATTTCAAAAATCTTAAAAACTATAAAAACTTAAAGTCGATAAAAGATTTAAAAAAACAAAAACAAATCTTGCTCTTACTCATCTCCATCATGTCAAAAAGGTAACTGTCCCATATAAAATGTTCTTAATGACATTATTATTCATTGTTTCATCATTATTTCACTGCACAATGACCCTATCAATGTTATAATCCAGAATTAATGATGATTATACACAAAATGACTGTAAATTTGAGTTTCCAAGAGGCAAACTGCCTGTTCAAATTAATGAAATTTCTATTGATAGGTTTCACTCAATTTGCTGCCTATAATATTTCACTTATCATCCCACGTATAAATTCATATTGAACTGAATATACCACACCCAAAGTCACAAAAAGTGTTGGGATCTTTGCATCATTTAATAATAATAATTATGGATGGGCATTTATCTTATCGTTTAACATTTACTGTGATATATGATAAGAAATCTGATTTATTGCTACAATAAATTACAATTAATAATATTTAAAACCACTCAAAAGTATCTGTATTGTTAGAAATTTGTTTTACAGTTGTCCACTGTTTTTAACAAAAATATCTATAAATATGAAAATATGTGTGGAGTTTAGTGATAAAAATGCAGTCACACACGTACAATTACCTAAAAAAGGTATTTATAAATAGTTATTATCGTCCATTTTATTTTGGCAATAGTAACAGAAAATATTGTGATAAAACTTTAAGGTCATATCACCCAATCTTAATAATAATATAGCAAAATATAGCTCATTTTCTAATATTCTGCCTTTTAAAATTAAAATAAATTTTCATTATCATTAGTTTAATTTATTATTTTTCTGACCTGCAGTCATGATCCCAGTGGAGGGAACAGGAACAACCGTGACGTTCTGGGAGGTGTGCGACTGATGTAGATGTCCCCCTACTCCACTCAAGGTTGCGTTCCCGCTGTTTCCCCCTCCTCCGCCTCCTTCCTGTTTGGGGACCACCCGGACCCCCGACCCTGGATCCACCGAACCCGGGATGGCGAGCACAGCTGTGGGGTAGTGAGGGGACGAGGTGGAAGACGCAGAAGAGTGAGGGAAGGGAGGCGCGTTGGCCTTGTCTGGACCCAGCTGCTCCTTTGCCTTGTTGAGGAACATGGCGTTCTCAATCTAGACAGCGGAGTAAAGTGTAAAGGGTGGAGAAATAAAGGATGGGATGTTGAAGGTAAAATGGTGCATGAGGGAGACAGAGTGGGAGGATAATGAAGGAAGAACAAGAATTAAGAAGGATGTACATTGACAAAGAAATTGGGGTAAAAAATATTTGAAAAAGGCAGAAAATGATAGCAAAAGAAAAATATGTTAAATATGAGGATGAGAAGAATAGTTCAGTAGAAAAAAAGAGAATGGATAAAAACAAGAAGGGAGTGAAATGAATGAGTGACAGGTGGGATTAGTGAAGAGAAAGAGGAGAACAAAAGGATGGGAGAAAAGAGAATACGAAGGCATGGTGAGATGCAAAAAGTAAAAGAAAAACAGAAACGAAGAGAAAACAAAGAGATAAAAGAGGAGAGGGACAGGAGTGATCATGTGATCAAGTGAATGCATCACCAGACATCACAAAAAAAAAAAAAACTTCACTGTGCGCTTAAATTCATCAACAGAATCCTTAAAGCAGCTCTATAAACAGTCAAAGTGATAATCCCAGTAAAGCCATGTTCATTTCAAGACATTTCCAACAATAAGGTTGTCTCTACCTGTCCTTGTACAGTGGGGACGGGAGACCAAAAGTATGATGAGTTGAAATGGGAATCGTCCATTATTTCTGTAATTAAAAAGCAACACACTTAGAAAACACCTGTCCTTCCCCTCTTCACTGATGTTTTTTTTCTTTCTGTTACATAAACGAGACCATGCATGGCTGTATTTTGTCATCTCAGCTTGTTTCCTTTCAATACATCCTCTTCTCTAAAGCCTGACACACAAAACACTTCAGGTTTGCAGAAACCCTCGTATTTAAGGTGTGTCTTGAAGAAAGAAAATGAAAGCAATCTATGTCTTTTTATCAAGCTGTAATGTTTTAAACTGAGGATGTGAAAGGAATCAGGCAGAGATGTTCATCCCAGGCAGGGATGGGGACAGAAAAGCAAGCGTGAAGATTAGCCTGTTGTCATGTTTACCAGCACAGCCCATGCACTTTCATCTCTTTCACCAAATGTGTTGCTGTGACCAAAAATACAAGCTTGAACAAGTTGTGATGTTAATTAAATTTGCATGTTTGTAAAAGCGCACTTTTTTTTCATTGGTAAAAACAATATTATCTGATCCATTAATTTTTTTTTTTTTTGCAACATGTTACGTCATTGCCCAGAGTCGCTATGCTATACATTTGCATGTTATTTTGCACATAATTGCTGCAGAGAAGTTAGTTTTAGAATTGAGATGCCATGCATAGTAATTTATTGCCTCCATTCGCACCTCACAAAAAGGCATGCAAGCAGTTACATGTTAGTAAAGCTTAACTTGTTGATTATAAAATAAATAACTTTGAAGTACACTTCGGAAGCCCATGAAAAATAGACCCCACCAAAACAAACCCTGGCACCTTTCATGCAGCACAGCTCAGGGTATGTTTGTTTTTCATGTGACTCCTCCAATCTCTGCTGCAGCCAATGAATAATGAGGGGGGAAAAAAATCCACAAAGTCAAATTAATTCATCCCTTACATGCTCTATTTAATCCACACCTCCGCTTAAAAAACAGATGGGCCGTCGCATCGGTGCATTAAAGTCAATGTTTCAGTGCTATGAGAGCCCTTTTTAACGGCAGGGAACAGGCTGGCTCTAAAACTGTGGTGCAGCTAGCGGCGGCTAACGTTAGCTGTGACTGAGGAAAGCTTGCAGACATAAAATCGGTTATAAACTGTCATAAAATCGGATGGCGTGTTGGGAGGCTCGGGTGTGTTTTGCTGCAAGCTAAGCGGGCTGCCGTCCGCAGCTGAGGCTGCTGTCTGAGCGCCACACAAACATGGCTAACGCTAACTTGCCTCCATTAATTTTCTCCTTTTGTTCGTTGGCTTGTTCACTCAAGCTAAAACTGGAGGCCTGCGTGTGTTCAAACGCTTAACCTGCGAACACAAACATCCTCGGTCCCTACGCCTCCATTCCTCACTCCCTGCTCATCTCGCTCAGAGAAAATAAAAAAAGAAAAAAAGTGTCGAATAAAAAAAAAAAAAAAAAAAAAAAACAAGACAGAAAAAAAAAACGTCGACGCCGTAGCCTCTGTTGGAGACGCAGCTTCATGCAGACTTCCGGCGACGGGGACGACGGTGCTCTCAGACACACTGAAAATAACAATGCATTTACAACCGAATTATAACCCCAGAGTTAATTACCGGTGAACTGGACTCCCTTTCAACCCCCCCGAAGCTTCCTCGGGACGGGACAGTTGAGAAACTTTGTCCAAATCCACCCCTCAAAGCTCTCAGATATGCCTTTTTTTTCCTTCGTTTTTTTCTCTTTTTTTCCCTCCAGTTCTTTTCTCATTCGCAAAGCCCCGCAATTCAACGGAGTAGTTTCCGGTCACCTCTTTCAAAATAAAAGTCTCAACCACACTCTACATACAATTCATATATTCCATCTAAATGGTTCTTACCCCATATGTTCAGGGTTTAATTTTTGTTATCTTAAATAATTCGTGTTTATAAACAAAAGTTTTGAACAAGGTCGCTTGTTCAAAACTTCTTGTTTTGAACAAGGTCGCTTGCTCAACACAGTTTTGACAGTTTCAAAACAAAACTGCCACTTCCGGTATTAAACTGATTCTAGCTTGTTATTTTGACTAAACTGATAAATGTTTAGACAGGGTTTCCGGTCTGTCTTTATTCCGATTTTCTGCTGGACTTTGTGTAATATTGCAATATATAACCTCAGTAATATTGTAATATATATCCTAATATATCGTTTAGCGTTAAAGGGTTCAGTGTCATAAAAATATTGCACCACTCATTTCTTTCTGGATGAATAATTAATGCTATCTATCTATCTATCTATCTATCTATCTATCTATCTATCTATCTATCTATCTATCTATCTATCTATCTATCTATCTATCTATCTATCTATCTATCTATCTATCTATCTATCTATCTATCTATCTATCTATCTATCTATCTATCTATCTATCTATCTGACACACTAATCCTTGTTTAGGCTGATCTGTTATGCAGCAGATAGCATATATTTCTGATCTGATTTTTTTTTCTTCTTTTAAGTTAATTAGCCAACAGTGACGTCAGTATCAGAACATTTATTTGTGTTTTTATGGTGCAAGCTTTAATTAAATTATAAACCATAACAACATTAATGATAAATAATATTTGAGTACAGAGTTATGGAATTGAGCTGAAAAAATGGAACGTAGAATACTCAAATATAGAAAAGTTAATGAAAATAA